>NDGM011091489.1:0-11219 GCA_002564305.1 Octomys mimax
TATATTTTAAAATGTTAAACATCGCTATATATCAGCAAATGCAAATCAGTTGAGATCATAATGTTAAAGGAAATAAATCAGATACATAAACTTAACTGTCACATTTTCTTTTAGATGATAAGCATAAGTAGAAGTAAATTAAAGAGCAAAATGAAAGACAGATAATATGAAGCAGGGAAATGGATATTTTGTAAGTGGGAAGAAGACCAAGCGATAAAGGGAGGAGTGAGGGAGAGGATGGGAAATAAAGAGATAAAATATGTGAGTGTATCAAATGTCTGTGATGAATGTAATTATTATACACTGTAAATATGCTATCACAAAAATGTTTTTAAAAGTCATTCTGATTTGTTCTTTATGGGTGGATTTAAAATATAAATTTAATTTTATTAATTAAAATTAGTGTTCTATTTTTTAAAAAATAATGAAATATTCCTTGTAAGAATGGGCATCACAAATAAAGGACAAAGGCTAACAGTTTCTTGCAGGGACATGAATAAAAGTAAATAGTATTGGTGGAGAAACAATTTAGTATTCCTAGTATGGAAAGTATGAGATTTATAAAAACATTAAAATTAAAACCATCATATGATCCAGCAATGCAACTGCTGGGTATATATCCTAAGAAAATAAAATGACCATGTCAAAGAGACATCTGCACTCCCATGGTTACTGGACCACTATCCGGCAATGATCCAATCAACCTAAATGTCTTTCAATTGATAAATGGACAAAATAAAGAAAATATGGTACCTGCATATCAGGGATTTTTTATTTAGTAAAAATAAGACTGAATCTGGTTGTTTGTTGTATCATGGATAGAAAGGAATATCCTATGTTCAATGAAATAGGCCATGGGCATAAAGACAAGTACCACGTGATCTCATTCATATGTGGAATCCAAAAAACATTGATCTCGTAGAAGTGGAGGGTGAGTTGGTGTATATCAGAGTCAGCAGATGGGAGAGCCAATGGCTACAAGGTTACAGTATAAAATAAGAAGATCTAGTTTGGTACACATCTATTAAAACAAATATGGTACCCCATAAATATTTTTAACTTTTATGTATTAGTTAAAATTAAATAAAATATGAGAGACTCAATCTGGCTGGTGGGGGTCAGCTTACCAGTTCTGACTTGTTTTGTTTTTAATATGCACATTTCTCAGCAGGCTGATGCTCTCCAGTTCTCCATGGATGCCACCATTCACTTTCTACTTACTGGCACACACATGCATTCATAATTTCTGTTATTTCTCTAGTACTTTTGAAACATTATAACCCTCATTTAGAAATTACCCACAAAACATTATGCCCTGGTTGTCAACTTAATCATACTGTCAGTTACTTAATATTCTAGAAAGAAGGATGGGGAAGGAACAAATATATAAAAAGGAGAAGCAAGATAACTATTTATTTATTTGATATAGGGTCTCATTATGCAGCTCGGACTCAGAGTGATCCTCTTGTATCAGCCTCTCCAGTGCTGTGTGTGCCCCCATGCTGGTTTCAGTTGCTGGTATGGCATGCCTAGGGTTCCACCTGGGCAGCACGGCATGGGGAACGAGGGATTGAACTGGGATACTTGAACTTGCCAGAGGAGCTCTTAGATCACTGAGCTATCTCCCCAGCTCCAAGAAGCAAGATACTTATGGTAGATCTACCAACACTGGCAGAGACGAGAAATAATTTGCTTCTTTGTCCACCTTTGCGTCTCTCCTCACTTAGCTCTAGTAGTGAGCTATTAATTTGTGGATTTTTCTTACATTTAGCTATATGTTCCTATTACTCTAGCAACGTTCAGGACCTGGTGTTTAAAAGGACAGAACCTCTCTGATAGTATGACAAATATTCAGAAAGAATGAATTTTGGCCTGGCATTCTCTTCTACTGTGACTTTTCCACATTCGTTATACAAATGAACACATGCTCATCACAGTAAACTGAACCCTATCATACAAAGATATAAATATTGACAAAGGAATAATATTCAATAAATACTTACAGTGCACCTATTTGGATGCTGCTTCACATGTGAAACAGCTTGTGCCTAACTGTACTTCAAATCCTGTCTCTGAACCATCACACGTCATGGCCGAAATCTTCCTTTCTACAGAGCAAGTATCTCTATTTTGTCCAAAGTTTCTTCAAATAAAGAACTGCTGAACTTTTCATTCTCCCCTCCACAGGAGAGTCTTTGATTTGTCATTTATTTTCCCTTAACATGTGCTATGCATGGATAGACATAGTCCATATGTTGACCCAAACTACACAGACTTCTCTGAGATTATTCTTTCTCATTGCACAGACATACATTTCATTTCATAATACTCATTTTTAGTGCACAGCAGTATTTGTTTCTAGGTGTGTATAAAATAACATGTAGGGAATTTCGAGGAAGACACTAGAAGTTGTGGATCAGCCAGTGAGCACCTGAGCCAGGAAATCTGTTTGTCTAAGTGATGATATTTATGAGAAATGCATAGGGCCGGCAAATAGCTCAGCTGATTAAAGTGCCTGCTTAGGCAGATGCAGGGGCTGGGACTATAATCCCCAGGACTGCCATGCCACCCCCTCACCCCCTGAGGCATGCTGAGATAGCAATTGAGACTGGGTGTGGTGATGCACACCTGTAATTCCAGCTTTTGGGAGGCTGTAAACAGGAGAATCGCTATGAGTCCTATCTTCGCAGTGAGATCCTCTAGACCCTGTAGATACTGTCCTAAAGAGGAAAAAAAAATGTGGCTTTAGGTGAGACACTTAACCTCTCTGAATCTCCTTCTTCTTTGTGTGTAAGAAGGGTGATAATATTCTGTTGACTAGGTCTTATGAGGATTAAATTAGGCAGTCTAAATACAGAAGCCAACAGGGTTCCAATCATCTAAATGATGAAAAATCTTAGCAGTTAGCATTTTTATGGAGAAATAGAAAACCTAAATTTGGCAGCATGGGATAAGACACACAAAAGCCCAAGCATTTATATGATGATTATATAAAAATAAGATCACCTAACTCCAGTGATCTGATCACACACCGGGACTGACTCTCACAAACTGTGTACTGTAACAGGCTTTCACACTACTCAACCTCATAATTTTCCAGCTGTGAAACATTTAACAAGTTATTAGAGCTGTCTAAAATTCATTTACATTGTGGTATATGGAAATGTCAGAATCCCCACCTTAATTAGCAGTGAGTAAAGGACAAGAAATAATGTATAAGACACACTGATCACATAGTCTGGTCTCTTAGATACAGATCAGAAAAACTATCCTTTATTCAATCGGCATGAATTTGTTAAGTGCCTACAATTCATCAGGCATGGCTTGAGTAGCTCAGGTACAGCAATGAATACATTCCTAGCTTTCACATTGCTGATATTCTGGTAGTAAAAAGATTGACAATAATCGAATAAATAGGCCATGCTAATTGCTATGAAATAAACAAAAACATGATAAAGGATGAGGTACCAACTGATAAAGGGTGATTACAAAAAAGATCGCTGATGCTAAGAAGAATATAAAGACAAGGGTATTGTACCCATTTTTATTTTTATGTCAAAAGTAGGGAAAGAAATTACTCTATTCCTGCACCTTGGTTTGTACTAATTCTGATTTTTCAAAGATAAGTTCATTTCAGTACAGTTTGTTAACAGTCAAATGATAATTTCCATTTGGCAACAATATAATGAATAAAATATTGCTAGAAAGGGCAAGTAGAACATGATGCACTGGAAGTTAATACACAGCACATCAGAAGCGAAGGGCTCCAACCCTGAGCTGCCACTGTGATGAGAAACAAAGATTGTCATGCATCCCCAGGTTGTTAGGAAAAGAAAGATGTTTCTATAAGTGAATAATATAGCCTTGATCTGCTTGTTCATTTCAGAAGTAATCATCCTTTTTGTCAAATCAGCCAAAAATAAATTGAGATGATAAAATGAGCTCTACTGAAACATTCCAAATTAGCTTTCTCATATTGAGGTCTTTCGTGTCTCTGGCATTAGAAGGATTGGAAAGTGGAGCCAATCTCATTTTTTCTTAAACTGTATATTCATGTTATAAGAGTCTTCTGAGTTACCTATAGCACCAGCATTTAAATAACCCAGCAAGCATTTATTCTCGCTATACAGCCTAAGTATTTGTTTATCCAAAATGCATAGAACCAGAAATGCTTTGGACTTTTTATACTTATATATACATAAGATGTATTAGAGATCAAAGTCAAATCTAAACAAGAAATTCATTATACCTCATATATGTTATACACATTGCTTTAAGGAAATCTTACAGAGTGTTTTTTATATAAGATGTCCTCTTGACTGCTAGTGATCACAGGAGGTCAGAAATGGAATTCTCCATTTGCCATTCAGTTGAGCCTCAAAAACTTTTCAGATTTCAAAACACTTCAGAAATCACGTTAGGAATGTTCAAACTGTGTAGCCAAGGATATAAAGATAGAATATGACCCATAATCTAGTTACATTCAAGTTAACTAAATAGAGAAGACAACTATGTAGAAAAATACATGTAGCAAAGAATAGAATAATGAAAGTACGTTTAAGGTATAGGAAGAAAAGAACAGATAAAGGCATAGACAAATGCTTCCTAGAAGTGATGGCCAAGCTGGATTTGAAAACTGCTAGGTAGATAAAGTAAGAAAACCATGCCAGATAAAGGTAAAAAAGGAAAAAAAAAAAATATATATATATATATATATAAATGAAGTATGGGGCATTAAGAACTACCTGTAAATAAAGTTCTAGATATCAGGGGCACAAAGCAGAAGTAAACTAAAGTCAAAAGAAGAAGCTCGTAGGGTAGGTGACCAGCAAATTTTTAATAGGTAGCTTGTACTTCTCATCTTCATACATTTGAAGAGAGAATTAATTAGGTATGAATTTGAAAACAGTCATTTTAAAAACTCCACAATATAATTTTGTTCTTCATAGTCATTCTGATATTCATATCTGATTTTAATAACTTATTGGTTGTGGCCTGAAGGCTGCCCTTATCCTCTCCCCTCTAGAGTCATACCTTAATGTATGAAATTGAATTTATGACTAGTGAAGGGTAACAGATTAATAGCACTATAAATTAATCTATTCATCCATATACTAAGAGTAGGAATCCAAAAATGAGGCAGTTTAATCTACCACCATCTATTATTATGGCTTAAATTTCAAGCCCATGGAAATGAGATAAAAATTTATAACCCAAGACCAAAGAACAGGGGGCATGCAAAGGACCCAAAGCTTGGTTTCCAGAGCCCACTCAGAGTGACACCTGCAATTTCCTTCCTTTAAAAAACGCATATTACCTTTATGTCAAATCAAATATCAGTGTTCCATCATTTTATTGATATATAAGGGAGACACAGTAAAATATTATTTATTCCAACCTATAGTGAATATATAAGACAGTGAAATCAACAGTCAGTAACAAAGGACCATTCAATTTGTTGATTATTTCTTTTCTATAATTTGGAAAGAAAGGAAAAACGGTCACTAGATAATCTTCCATTGGCCATAGTAATATCAGGATCATCAAGAACATAGACATATGCTACCATCTTCTAGCTCTCTCAGAGAAAAGATATTGATAATCCATTGATTGTCTTTTCAACACAGTCCCCAGGCAGTTGTTCCACCTTATTGTTTGTAAACTGGCAAGCACGGTGAACTGTCTCATAAAAACACGTTCCCACCTATTTGCTGACCAAATCAAATTCTCACCAGGCAAATCAGCTTCCATTCTACCTTAAAGCTGTCTTCCTAAAACTCAAACTTAACTATATCATGCACCTCTATTAAAAGCTTCCATTGACTGCTCTGAATAAATAGCACATATTTATTAGCCCAGTCTAAAATGTCTTTCTTCATTTGGAAACATGACCAATGACTTTTTTCTGGCCTCACCCCAATTCCTTTCTCCACTACAAATGCAATTCAGTTACCTAAAACTTTCACCAGACACTCAAAGCCTGTAAACAATACCTTCACCCTGCACAGGCTCTTCCATTGCTCTCCCTCTTTTACATGATAAATGATTAGTGTTCTTGCCAAGTGCAGGCCAAGTGTTACTACCAAACAAACCCTTCTCTTAGAAAACATTTACCAGCATCTATTTCCTTTTGTTTGGGACACATCCTTTCCTTATTCTCCACACACAAAAATCAGGTAGACTGCGTAGAAGGTCACATGACCTGGATAATTAGAATGACATTGCCCTGGATACAAAGATTGGCTCAAAGAAGGACACGTGGCAGCCAGACCAGGAAACTTTCTCCCTCCACAGTCTTTCAAACTACTAAGAAAGAAGCACAAATATAATAAGTAACTCTGTACCTGTCATAGACTATTTTGCCAACACACAGGAAGAGCTTGCTGAGGAATTAAGCCTTAACCAAGGAAGATGAATCAGAACAGACACAATGAAAGGCATATTTCTAATATACCTTATTGAGTCCTGGGATTCTTTTTTGATCCCTTTAAATTGGCAATGAGTTTTTGTTATTGGCCAAAAAAAAGGGATTCATCTGATATATTCATGTAGTGACTCCTGAAAAAATTAATCACAGTCCCTTTGTAATTTCATAGATCTTTGTTTAAAAATCCTAATATCAATTATCATATCCTTTTGTAAGTTGTTTACCTGCTGTGTCTGCGATTGCAATGTTAACAGTGGCTGAATCTTATTCATCTTTGTTACATTGCCTGCCACAGTCAGTAGAGAGGCTTATTGAATGAAAATGGCAAAGAATAAAACCTCAGCCCACATTTCCAGTTTCACTGCCTTCTTCAAGTCTGCAATACTCCAGAGCATGTTGGCCTGGCAGTTCCCCACTCTCTCCAGTTTTCTTTCATAATTTTGAGTAAGGTAAATGTGGTAATATTTTCATACTAGCTTGTAAGTCTTTCAAATCATGAACTACATATTTCTGTGGATTAAGCATTATAACAGAACCTCCAGAGGACTAGTGTGCAGTCTTAGCTTTCTCACTACTGGGACACAGAGCCAAGCAATTAAAACCTACATGAGCTAATTGGCTCACAGTTTCAGAGAATTCAGTCTCGGGTTGGCTGGCTCCAAGGCAGAAACATCACAGACAAGGGCCACAACAGGAAAAAGATGCTTCCTTCAAGGTAACCTGGAACAAGACCAGGGCAACAGTGCTGGGAGGAAGAGGTCAGGGGCCACAGACAGAGCCTAAGGTCAGAGCTCATCTCCACACAGACACATGCTTTGACAGTCTCCTGGGAGCTTCTTAACTTAGCCAAGTTGACATATCAGTTACCAGTCACACATGCTATGAAATATAATATTAAAATTTTATTTTACAGACAGGAAATCCAAAGAAATGTAATGTATTTAAGTATAAGTTATGAAAATAAAATGATCTAACTTTTCTGGTTGGTATAGCCATAGATATATTTAAAATCTAGAAAGATAAATACCAGTAATTGAATTATTTCAAAGTGATAAATATCAGCTGACTTGGAAATTTTTCTTATTTATTCCTTCTGGGCTTTTAAAATCTTATTTATAAGAGATATGCATGTACGTTATAATAGCAAATAGGTTTTTTCATTTTAACAATAAAAGGATAAATCCTATATTGTGTCTCCTGTGGTCCAATTTAAAGAAGGGTAGGGAAATCTGTCTTTAAATGATACAACTATTTATATTTGAAACTTTAGTCTCATACACTAGCCTTCCATTAAACCCTAATATTCTAGTAGAACCACAATAGTTGCTGCTATTGCCTAGTTTGCTTGGCTCTTCAAATGCAACCCCTCATTTCTTCTTTAGAAAAATATTCTATCCAGTGACCTTAGTAACAATGACACTAACCTTACCTCTGCATTTAGAAAAATTAAATGTACATCACAATATAGCCATATGGTAGTCAAAATATATCCTATTTGCAATTAAAATTTCATGCAGCAGCTCATTGCCTGTGTCTTGATATTTCAACTAAAAATAAATACAAATGTCAATCTCTCCCTCGGTTAACAATCAGTTCCAAGAATCTCCAGCTTCCCAACCATGAAACTGAATATAAAATGGTAACCCCTAAAAACTGTGTGAATAAAATAGAACAGTTCCCACGCACTACTCATTGCAAAACAATACTACAAGATTGAAGCAGTTAGCAAAATGCCCAACCATGAACTCAAACCCATAAGCACAGTTCTTCATTGTTCTAAACCCATATAAGCCTCATCACATCTCCATGGAGGCTCCCATGTGCTGATCACATGCCCAAACTAAAGAAGTTTTCTAAAATGTCTTTCCTTTAAACACAATCACACCATTACTGAGCACCACCATGAATCCAGCAATGGCGTGCTTATAAATGATGCTCACTAACTCTGCTCGAGGTGGAGCCTCATTTGTAGAATTTGCCAATATCCATGATAAATTCTTTTGTCATGGCCAATTCAAGTTATCAGTGACATGCTGCTCAAAATGGAGTTGGAAAGAGATTCTTGATCAAGGTCACTATGTGGACACACACATGTAAATGGCTTCAAGAGCACGGATAACAGAACATAGAAAAATTCAGAAAGTGGGGGTTTTTTAGTACTTATCATCTTTGACTTTAATAGTTAATTGTAGTTTTATGTAACTTTATTTTCAGTGACATCTGTTTAACAACCTACTCATAAAATCCCTTCAAATTTTGCGCTCACAGGTCCCTTGACGCAGCACAGCACACCACTGGTGTTAGGCCTTAAGATAAGTTCTGGGGATTCATGGGTGAAGTACAGTCTCTGTCCTCAGAAAGCCTTAAATTCCAGAATAGAGAGAGAAGTGTAAAGAAAGTACAGAAAGGAAAAGCGCTAAGTGCAAGTCTCTATAAAACACAGCATGCGAAGGAGCCTGAGGGGAGAGTCAGAGAGATGCAGGAAGGTTTGGTAGATTTATGATTTGAACTAAAACTATCTTCCACATGAGAAAGGCTGTTTTTGTTTTGCTTTGCTCTGTTTTGTTTTTAGGTTTACTAGGGCATAACTGATATGCAAAAAGAGTCACTCTATGTACACATCTTAGTGTGTTTGGTGATACACAGGCATCCATTCTATCATTAACAGAATTGAGACACTAATATATGGTTCACTTGCAAAAATTTCTTTATGTCGTCGTGTGTGTGTTGTTTTTGTGTGTTTATTTGGATAAAAACATTTAACATAAGATCTATCTTAGTATGTATCTTAGCTGTGTATGTACAATACTACACAGCTAGCTATAGATACATATCCAAGTTAAACAACAGATCTCTAGGAGTTTTTATCCTGCAGTGAGAAATTTATACTTATTGAAGAACAATTCCTTCTTTCCCTAGTCTCTGGCAACTATCATTCTAATCTTTGCTTCTATGAGCTTGATCTTTTCCAGTATCTGATATATGAAGAATGACATAGCATTTGTCCTTCTGGGACTGGCTTATTTCACGTAGCATAATATCTTTCTAACCAGTTCATGCTATCACAAAAGCAAGAATTTCTTTCTTTTTTAAGGTTAAATAACGTAATAGTCCACTCTATGTATGTATTTTATTTACATAATCATTTGATGAACATTAGGTTGTTTTCATTTCTGGGCTGTGTGTATGTATAATGGTGGCTTAAACTCGGTGTGTGCATTTATCCTGAAAATTCTGGTTTTAATTGTTTTAGATGCATAGTAGAAGTGAAATTTCTTCATTGTGCAGTTGTTCTGTTTTAGAGCTCCAAATATATGATTCTTAAATAGATTATTATGTCAAATCCAATAAGCGTTTCAGTACTATGTGCTCTTTAACATCCCACTGGAGACAGAGGAGTTTTCCTAGAATGAACAAGAGGTTTTTATAAATGAAAAAAATACCATACCCACTTTGGAATGGCATGCAAAAACCACATGAACAATAGTTAAGTAAAAGGCCATCTGTAGCATACTGAATGTGCCTTTTCCAAAAATTCAAATATTACATTATATATGTAATATATATGTTATATATAATATAGATATATTATATATTTGTACAGAAAATTCTAACACCATATTGATGGAACAGAAAGGTGAGACCTCTGGTAAGTGACTAGATCTTAAGTGTAGAGTCCTTATAAATGGACTTACAAAAGTGACACCCAAGAGCTAGCTAAGTCATTCTACCATGTAAGACTATAGCTAGATGTCATCATCTATGAAACAGAAAGGCCCTCCCCAGACACCACCATACTCTCTCTCTTGATCTTGGGCTTTCTATCCTCATAGCTATGAGAAGTAGGTTTCTGTCATTTATAAGCCACTAAGTCTGCTGCAACAGCAGCACAACGGGTCTAAAACAATCGACACCAAGAACATAAACATATTGGAGGAGTCTGTTGTGTATGATATACTTCAGTGATGAACTATTTCCCAAGATGCTGAAATGTAACTGGAAGATATTACTGTGGTCATCAGATCCTCCAGGCCTCTGTGCTGGTGGTCCACATGAGCAGGACACAGTGAAAATGTATTCTGCAAGAAAATGAATAGAACTAGAGGTTATCATGTCAATCAAGACAAAAAGATAGCCAGACAATGTAAAGTTGAAAAAATAACGTAATGAGTATTAATGAAGGGGCCAGGGAGATGGCTCGGTAGAGTAAGTGCTTCCCTGGCAAGCACAAGGCCTGAGTTCAATCCCTGGTTCCTCCAAAAAAAAAAAAAGAGTATTAGGGGAGAGGAAGAGCATCACAGCTGTGAGAGAAGTGGGAAAGCAAGAATCTGAAGGATGGATACAACTGCAACATGGTATTCTCATGTTTAGAAAGTCATGGTGAAGCTCATTAATTGGTGCACTTATTATGACTGAATGATAATAAAATGTCAATATATTAATCTACATATTTTGTTTAAAAGTAATATCATTACAGCACTATGATTGATGTATATTATTAAAGTTACCCATCAGGTTAAAAAAAAGATAGTACTCAACCGTCCATTACTTTTGAAAATAGCCTTCACTGGAGAAAATACTGTGTCTTTCATTTGTATCATTGTCCCCTATATACAAGAAGGCCCACACCTATGACACAGTTGCTGAGGGGACATAATTTCCTAGAGGTTTTTCTCAAGTCAGGACAACTCTAGAAAGAAATCTCTATAAAACTGTCTTGAAAATTGTTTCAAATAAATCTTCTTTTCTGATTGGACTTTATCCTGCCCTTCTCCAGTATTCCAAAAGCACT
>NDGM011091498.1:0-11063 GCA_002564305.1 Octomys mimax
GTCTCACTACTAGATCAGACTCATAGTGATCCACCTGTTTACAGCCTCCCAAGAGCTGAGATTCCGGGTGCACGCCATCACACGCAGTCTCAATCACAGTCTCAGTGCACCCCTGGGGCAGAGTCCACACAGAAGATCAAACCCCTGGCCCTTGCACCTGCTTGCAGGTGCTTTAATCTGCTGAACTATTTGAACAGCCCTAGTCCTAGTTTTTTGATGAATCTCCACATGGATTTCCACAGTAGTTGTACCAGTCTACATTCCCACAAACAATGGATAAGTGTTCTTTTTGCCCACAGCCTCTCCAGAAGTTCTTATTATTTCATTTCTTTATGATAGTACTCTTTCTGAGTGAGATGGCATCTTAACGTTGTTTTAATTTACATTTCTTGAATGGCCAGTGATGTGGAGCATTTTTTCGATTATTTATCTGCCTCTTGTATTTCTTCCACTGAGAAGTGTGTATTCATCTCAGAACTCGATTTTCAAATTGGGTCTTAAATTTTGGGGCCCTAATTTTCTTAGTTCTTTATATATTCCACATAGAAGACCATTGTATGTGCGCTTTTTTTAAAGATTCTTTTCAATTTTGGGGGGTGTATTATTTTTTAATTTTTTACTTATTTTAATGAGAAAAAAAGATAAAATAACCCCAAAATACTTTGAAAGCAGGTTAGTAGGAAAGTTACAATAATTAATAAATTGCATATTGTTCTCTTCAGAGTAGATATTCAGAGGACAAATGTAGACAAAATATCGTCTCTAAACAATATTAGTACAAACCTTTCTTCTCGTTGAACTAACTGAAAGTAGATGTGTATCTATCATAACTTGTATATATATATTTTTAATTATATAATGTTTTGTTTTGTAAGAGATGAGTGGACCACTGCTGTTAGAGAAGCTTTATTTAGAGAAATCTTTAAAGGACATTTTCATACTTGATGCCACTCTAAATATTGTAGGTACCTGAATTCAGCAAAATAACCCAGTATAGTACTGTAGTCCATAATAGTAGTGAGTTATCAGAACAATTAGCAATGGTCTGAAGTTGTTGGCTTGAGCCTTTTGCAGCTCAGCATATTCATATAGCTTTACTTTTCATACCCCTTGCTTACACTTTTCTGTTAAATGGTTGATATCAAGTTAACACAAGAAATATATATATATATATATATATATATATATATATATATAACTATTGATATCTGAAAAGGTCAATCAATTCCCCTCAAGATTTACCCTGGAACCATATACAGCACCTTGTGGATCTTTTGTCTGTGTCAGTCATCTGGATGAGTCATAGCCCACTGGTTGACCAGTTTGCTCTCTGTGAAAGCCTGAGTGATTTTTTTTTCCCCTCTAGGTGACGCTCCTTAGGCACACTATGCAATGTTGAACCCTTTCTTCCGTGGCGCCATAATATCGTTGATCAAAAATTTGGGTTGCCACTTAGATACAGGATGTCACAGCAGAGGTTCTCTTATGTCTTGAGCCCTCACTGACCTTGAAGGGCTAGGGCCAAAATATTGGCTACCTTTTTAGCCCATCTATCTGTCTAATTTTTGTCTGCAAACTTTAGTTGTTAAACATCCAGAAGAGAAGCTTACTGATGTCACTATCCTATAAAAGGAGTTAAACTTAACATCACTATCTGTCTAAATATAAAATATTTTAGACACAAAATAAAACTGCTATTTTCCAACAACTATAGATGATCAAAATTTAAATCCCTATAGATTCTTTAAAAAACTACACATTTTTAAACAGCTATTTAGAAATCAAATCATATACAATGTTGTAGGAGTACAATCTTGCTACATTTTGTTTTTCTTGTCCCTAGTTTACTTTATCAAATTTTTAACATATATTTGCTTTAAAGAGAGTATAGCAATAATTGAAATGACAATAGAAGCAGTACACATTTAGAAGACCCCAAGGACAAGCATTTAAAGCATGGTTTTAGTATTACAAATTGTTGTCTGCGATCTAGTTGTTTAGTTCACAGATATCAGCATATAGTTAGTCAGGGTGAGAATTGTACTCCTTATCTGCTATTTTCAAAAACATGATGGAAGTTCTAAGGATCACTGCGTTAATCATCTTGTTTATATGAATGTATGGTTTTGCACCTACCATGTTTCCTAACTTTCCTTTCTATATCTATGTTGTTTAATCCTTACATTCACTCTTTCCATTTAACTGTGTTATAACTTTCAATTTTTATTTCTTCTTTTGAGTTCTTACACTAGGTAGACAATACAATGTTTACACATATGGGTATGATCTATTTCACTTATGAGTATAGCCTCAATTTGCAACCATGTTTCTATGAATCCTTCAAGATTATTTTTCTTTATAGCTGAGTAATAATCCATTGTATAAGAACTCCACATCTTTTTGGTCCAATCCTCATATGATGGGCATTTTCCTTATTTCCAAGGTTTTGCTATCACAAATTGTGTTGCTATAAACACACATGAACATACATCAGTATGATACAATGTTTCAGTTCTTTTGGGAAAATTCCCAGAAGAGGGAGAGCTGGATTGAATTGGATTTCCAGTCCTCGTGTTTTTGAGAAGTCTACATACTGATTTCCATAATGGTTGCACCAGTCTACATTCCCACCAACAATAGAGGACAGTTCCTTTTTCCCCACAGCTTCTCCAGTTTTTGTTGTTGGTTGAATTCTTTATGATAGTCATTCTTTCCGGACTGAGATGGTATTTTAATTTGTATTTCATGAATGGCTAGTGATGTGGAGCATTCTTTCATGTATTTATTTGCTTGTTGTATTTTTTCCTCTGAGAAGTGTGTGTTCATTTGGATGCCCTTTTATGGATTGGGTCTTTAAATTTGCGGGCCCTGATGTTTTTTAGATCTTAACAAATTCTAGAGATAAAAACTTTGTCTGGGTGCTTATTAGTTGAGATTTTTCCAAATTTGTGGGTTGTCTTTTAACTCTGTTGTTGATTTCTTTTGATGTGCAGAAACTTCTCAATAAGTGGAGGCCCCAGTTGGTAATTCTTTCAAGTATTTCCTGTGGAGTCTGATTTTTTAATGAACTGTTTACTATGTCTTCAAGATTTTTACCTACTTTGTCTTCCAGGAGATTTACTGTTTCTGTTCTAAAGTTTGGATTGTTAATCCATTTTGATTTTAATTTAGTGCATGGTGATAGACCTGGGTCAAGTTTTATTTTTTGGCATGTAGAGCATCAGATTTTACAGCACTATTTGTTAAAGAGGCTATCTTTCTTCCAGGAAGCATATTTGGCCCCTTTCTTGAAGACGAGTTGTCCGATTGTGTTTGCAGTTGCTTCTGCATCTCCTAATGTATTACATTGATCCTCAGATCAGAGAATATTTCCAAGTCACATACAATGCTTGAAGGACCATGGATCTCCAAATCCAAGCCTATAAATCCTTGTGAACAGACACTTATAAAAATACTATCTTGACTTAGTATATTGCTTATGCTTCATGGCCTGTTCTAGTTCAAATGCTGAGGTCCTTTGGGCCATAGATCCAAAACAGGGATTGAAAACCTATTATCCAAGTTTATTTAACTATCTCTTCATAAGACATTCAATTAATTCAATCAGGAGAGCATTTTATGTACTACTTAGCTGACTAGAAACTACTATCTTTTGGCTGTGTACCTCCTTTACCTGGACTTACTTTATAACACCTTGGAGTCTTATGGAAAGAAGATCAATTTTGAATATTTAATATAAATGTACTTTATGTATCATAGATAGTCCCCATATTATAGCAGTTTGCTATAAATGTTTAAGTCCATAATGTTGGAAAAGAAATGAGAATCTATGAGAAAATTTACTTAAAATTTTGTCATTTGATCCACCTATGCTAGTGATATGCAGTAGTTTTACTCTTTTTCTGCATTTTAGGGGATGGTCTACAGAGTGTTCAGGGTCTCACTGCTTGATCAGACTCATAGTGATTCTCCTGTTTACAGCCTCCCAAGAGCTGGGATTACAGGTGTGCACCACCACGCCCAGTCTCAATTGCACTTTCAGTGTGCCCTGGGGGTAGGTCCAGCAAGGCAGGCTCAGGGGTTGAACCCCCTCCCCCAACCCTGTACATGTTTGCAGGTGCTTTAATCTGCTGAGCTATTTGGCCAACCCTAAAATTTGAGGCCTTTTTCTTTTCTTTTTTTCTTTTCTTTCTTTCTTTCTTTTTTTTTTTTCTTTCTTTCTTTTTTTTTGATGGCTCAGGCTGCCTTAAGGGTGGGTCTGGTAAGGCACATGGAGCTGGGGATCAAACTGTGGTCACCTGCGCCTGGCTGGCTTTGCTGCAGCAAGTGAGCTAACTCACAAGCCCCCACATTTACTCTTTTATTCTTAAATATAAATACTTATTCAAACTTCTGAGATTAACCTTTGTTCAGAGTTAAAAAGAGATTTATCTTGTAATAGCTTTCTATTTTCTTAGCATATACATTTGAGTTGTTAAACCATGACAGACTTAAGAGCTTTAATTTTATGTACTGAAATTTGACCACTTCAGTAGGTACTGCAAGAGGACACTCAGTACTTGCATAAAGCAATTTAGCATCCTTCATCATACACCTTTCTGTAGCAGTTCCACTGTTCTGCAAAGGACATTGTATGGGTGTGATCTTGGTACACTTTAAGGTCATGGAGAAACTGCCATTTTCTTTCTAACAGATGTATCTAAAAGATAAAAACTAAACATTTTAAAAACTAAACATTTTTCTTTCTTTCTTTCTTTCTTTCTTTCTTTATTTATTTATTACACAGTATTATTACACAGCACAGACTCAGTAATCCTCATGTCTGAGTTTCACAAGTGCTGGGATTACAAATGTGTGCCACCATGCCCGATTTCCATGGCTGGGGTGCCAAGGCCAGCACCACATGTGGTATTGGAGATTGAACTCAGGTCCTTGTGCTTGCCAGGAAGGCACTTAGATCTCTGAGCTTTCTGCTCAGACTACAAATTATGTTTAAAATAAATGAATTCAGGAGCCAGGGAAATGGCTTAGTGGAATAATCACTTCCCTGGCAAGTGCAAGGGCCTGAGTTCAATCTCTGGTTTCACCAAAATAAATAAATAAATAAATAAAATGAATTCAAATCTCATTTCAATGATAGCAACAGTATTTAACAACAACAACCATAAAAAGTATTCATTGATATATAGGCTTGGTCACTTCCTTTCTACTTTAAGGAAAGATAACAGATTTAAATTGCTTAATTCAGTAAAATAAATAATATAAGAAGTGATAGTTTTGATGACTTTATTTTCATTTATTTATTTTTTGTTGTATTGAGATTAACCTAGGGCCTTTTACACACTAGAAAAGTGGTCCAACACTGAGTTACACACACAGTCAGAACTTTAATTTGAAAAAACTATTAATTTTCCACATAATCTGTTACAATTTAATGTGAGAGTAAATTTGCACCTACAAAATTTTTCAGAATTTTATTTGTAAGTAAAATAGTATGACCCACATGTATTTTGGAGTTGATGTTTTGTTGTTAGTGGAATTATGGTGCAGTAACTAGTGACAATGCTATGAAAAACAGTGTATTTCTACAAAGCTGATTATCATATACTACAGGAAAACTAAACAACTAAGGAGTTTGTAATAACACTCGAATGAAGTAGAAAAATAAATGAAGAATGTAAAGAAAACCCAAATTAGGGAAAGTGAAACAACACTTATGCCATGCAACTCAGGGAAAGGAATATTTTACTGTATACAGTATATTATGACATTTAAAAGAGAGTGATAAGACACAGGACATATAATTTCTATGTGTTGAATTGAGAAAAAACATATTTTATATTTTCTTAAGGTAGATGTTTTTTGTTTTTGTTTTGTAAGTTTCAATACCCTACTAAAAAGTACTATCATCAGTCTAAATAATGCAGTTAGCAATGCCTAATTGAAAATGTAATTTTTTCTGTGTTAGCATAGTAAAATAGTCATTTGATTCAGGAACTTTTTTGTCTGTTGCTTATAAAATATGGCAATATAGGATCATAATCATATAATTTAAGGTAATAAAAACCATCTGTTTCTGAAACTCCAGCATATAAAGTGATTTAATTTGTTTATTGAAGAATTACATTCCTTATTGTCTTGGAAATATCCCATTTTTGTAGTTAAAGATAAAATATATCTTTTTTTTTTCAGAACCAGGGATTGAACTCAGGCCCTTGTGCTTGCCAGGGAAGCGCTTATTTTACTGAGCCATTTCCCTGGCTCCTAATATATACCTTTTGGATAAGGAATAAATACTTTATTTATGAAGCTTTATCAGATGCATATGTTTTCTTTCTATTTTTTATATTGGGAATTGAAGTCATGGCCGTGCACTTGTCAGGCAGGTTCCATGATATTGAGCTATATACCCACAGGTCCAAATGCATATCTTCTTTTCTCAATAATCAAAGTCAAAATAATTTCTTTCAGATTAGTCATTCGATTATATTTTTAAATCAATATTCTTCTGAATCATAGATTATCTTTAGGAAAGTAAAAAGTTTCAAAGAATGGATTTATTTCACTATCAGTGCAATGAATAACATGTCCTTTCAGTTTTACTAGAATAATATTAAATATCTTGAGATTTAAGAACAAAATAAGTAGGTTTCTGTGCTGTGGGAGAAAGAGGCCCCTTTTATAGCATAATAGAATACATTTAAATAGATCATTTAGAAAATTAAGACCATCTATTAAAATGAAACATTAATTCAGCAATAATTGAGAAATAAGTAGAAGTACTGTTTCTTAAGACTTTTCTTTCATTTTGGCTCCAGATAAATACATGGCATGAGAATATGCTTTTATATATTTAACCATAAGTACATATTAAATAAGTGGTGTACTTTTAAAAAACCTCATAGTAGAAGTCTCTGTTCCACATCTAAACATAATTACTTTGTTTAAAACAGGCTTTAATTTATTGGATGTATGCTATATATCAGACATGAGCTATCTTTCCAAAACATGCTTTCATTTGGCAATGTTTTATATGGCCTTAAGACTATTTCTATGAATCAGATTCACTTGAAGAATGTAGTCAGCGGATACTGAGCACCATTCAAAGAATGTAGCACTGGAACTTGCTGGTACATCTAAAATGGAAATTTTAAATTTTATTTTGAGAATAGAATTCTTGTTGTAAGTGAAAAGTTTTGTAATATGACAATTTTAGTGTTTAAGTATAAAGCTTCGACATAGTTGTTTAAAAAATAAAATTAAGTGACAAACTATAGTATAGTATCAATATTTATAGTAGTTTTTGAATCTGATTATTTTTCCAATTTTCACTCCTTGTATTTTAATCCTGAATAATAGTAACAATTTCCATTTCAATCAGAATATGATTATTAGTAGACCTGAGAAATATAATTTCCTAGTTAATTAAGAGGCACTTTAATATTTTAAACATTTTAAAATAAATAACAAGACTGAATGTTAAAATATTTTTAAATGCAATGACACTCAATATATAACTTTTGAATATAAATTCTTGGGGAAAAATGAAAAGAACTTTAGTACTTTTTGTTTTGGTACTAGGCATAGAACTCAGAACCTTGGGCTTGTCATTAATAATAAAAACTAAAAGGTAATATAAGAATGATATTAAAGAAAAAGAATGACATTTTATCTTTATACATCTGCAGAGACAATATTTTGTAGATTTTTTGTCACTAAATAACACGTAATTTATCTTAGGGTCTGGAAATCAAAAGAGAATATTTTAAGTATCTTGTATCTGTAATCTTTCTAATTTCAAGTGAACTTTCTAGAAAAAATTTTTACCTATACTTTTATGTTAATGGAGAATCTTCTGCTTAAATGATTCCACAGATTATGCTGTCAAATTAAAACATTCTCCCAATTTTACTTTACCTTAAGGATTAACAAGTAACTTCAAAAATGACAAATTATTTGAGAATGTGAGAAGTGTTAGGCGTTTTCTTGTGCCTCAAGCTCTTCATCTTACAACAGTATGCTTTTGTCTACATCAGTATGTTTTTCTGCCCTTCACTTTCTTGCCATATCAGAACATTTTATATAACAATGAGAAGTACTAGTTTATAAATGACAGACAGTGAATTGTTCAAGGAAAAACATCAAAGATCCAGTGTGAAGGGCCCAATAGTCCATGGAATACAAACTTTGAAACCACGAAATTTACTTTGTGTGTAATAGAATAGCTATCTCTGGTTTTTTGAGTTCCTATTACATAGAACATTATTTTCCCACCTTTGGCTTTCAGTCTATGAATTTCTTTTTGAATTAAATGTGCTTTTGCTATGCAACATATTGTTGAATCTTACCTCTTGATCCCTTGTGCTAGGCTGTGTCTTCTTGTCAGTGAATCGAGTGCATTAACATTGATTGTCTCAAAGTAACTAACATGTATTGACTTATCTTCATCTTGTTATTTTCTTGTTGTTGGTTCAACCCTTTCCCCTCCCCTCTGTTTATTTACTTTGCCTTTTTCTATTGGAAACCATGAAATTGTAGTCCTCATTATCTCTTTCTGGAATGTCTTACACAATTGTTTCAGAGTGTTGGTTTGATAGCATAAATTTCCCCTTTTGTTCTTTGTCATGTATTTTATTTCTCCATCCACTGTGAAAGTATTTTAGTGGATTATATCAATTGATATCAAGATACCGATCTGGGTTGAACATTGTTTTCATTTCAAGTTTGAAATATTTCACTCAAGCTCTCATAGACTTGAGGGTTTGATCCGCAATTGTGATGTGGATAAGATTTCCTTTATGAGTGATTTGAGTCTTTTCCCTTAAAGCTTTTAATATTCTATTCTTGCATTGAATTTGTGGAATACTGACTATTATATGGATGGCTGTAGTATTTTTATCATGGCTAATTGGAGTATAATTTGTCTCACTTACTTGGGTGTCAAAGTCTTTTTCCCTAACAGGGGATTTTTCTGCTATAGCATCTGTGAAGAGGTTACTAGATATTATATCACTTATACTATCTTTTGCTTTTATGTTGACTCCAATTGTTCTTAAATTATTCTCCTTAGCAAACGCTGGATTGATTTCTCATGATCCATTGCTATTTTTAAATTTTGCAGAGGATGTAGCTCAATGGCACAGCACTACCTGGGAAACATTCTGTCTTGAATTCAATTCTCAGTAGAAAAAAAGAGAGAGATTTTTCTTTTCATAATAGCTAACTACAAGTCTATTTTCTATATTTGTGGTTCTCTCCTCATATTGGTTAATTCTGTTATGGATATTTTCAATGGGATTTTTATTGTCCTGGATATCAGCTTGAATCTATCATATAGATTCCATTTCTTTCTTATGTTGGGCATTCATGACATTGGTCATTTTCTTAAATCACTCTATTTTCTATCTGTATCTGCTCTAGCATCACTAAGCATGTTTTTCATTATTGACACCATGTCTAAAGTTATCTGAGAAATTATGCTTTGATTTTTCTAAAGCCTCATTCATTTGCTTTGTTATTACCACTTCAGAGAGGCCAGATATGTGGTTTTCAGTTTGTCCCACCTTTTTGGCCTGAATTTGCCTTTCTTGAACTGAATGTCTGAGGCTGTGTCTTGTTTAAGTGCCTTCTTGTTTTCTTTTCTGCTTTTAATTTAATTCTTCATTTGATACTTGCAGATTGCTAATGGTGAGTTGTTTTATTACTACTGTTTAAAACCCTTACAAAATGTGTAGTTGTCCAAGGTTTCTTTCAGGTATAACTTATTTTTGCATTTTAAATCTGTTTATATATATTATCATTTCAATTTATTATGGATGAGAAGTTTCTATCTGCTTGGTCCAGACTCTGGTTCCTTGGAATCCTCTTAAAGTACCTACCATGTACCTTAGTCAATCTCAATCTTGGGAGGACAGATAGTTAGAACTATACCACCCTGGATAAAATAGAACCAACAACATCAACAATAGTATCAAACAACCTGGAAAATGACAAATTGAGTTAATGGCCACTTTGCTATATGTGATTGCATGAACCAGATTTGTGTTTACATGACAAAATCTAAAAATATTATATTCAGTATATAAGTCTGTAATATGTTGATTCGATCCTCAAGGGTAAAATTTAAAATGGATTAGGGAAAAACAGAGATGGAAAGGAAGAGGAAAAGATTAGAAAAGTTTGGAAGTCTAGGAGACTAAGAGGTATCACACTGAATTTGTGAAACTGGTGCAAAAGACAGGAAGGAAAGTGAGAATAAAGAAATAAAAAGAACAGAACAAAAACAACAAAGAGGCTAGAAACCATATTTACATTCATGTAAAAATAAGATCAAACAATAAAGGAGAAAAAAGGGTACATTTCCAGGTTTGTCTCTTCTGTCACTGGTAAGTAATATGTGGAGACAGAGTTCAGATTAGTGTTGCTTTATCCCAGAAAGCCATCAGTATTTGTATGTAGGAGCACTGGATAATCACAGCAAGTTTAAGCATTTATTTTCCCTCAAGTTCAGGTTGTGTTCTGGGGGCTGAGACCAGACCCACTCAGTCTGCAGCAAGCAGTCATTACACCTTCTGTGAGCTCAAACTCTGCTGGGAGCTGCTAGATTGACTTAGCACTTGTTCTGAGATATGAGATAAATTGGCTCCACTCCAAGAAGTCACCCAGCCAATTGCTCTCTCCTGCAGGACAACTGAGAACTCAGCACTTACCTGAGCCAGTGCAGTCCTCCATGTCCACCACTTCTCTTCACTACTGCATCTGTCCATGGAGGCCTTTGGCACTGCCAGCAATCACTGTATGTACACAGGCCTAAACCACTCCTCCAAAACAGTAAGTCCTGAATCAAAGAGACAGCTCCATTGGCTACCTCATTTCTCCCTGCCAAAGTTAATCTCTCCAGTCTCCTTGTGCACCCCAACTTTTGTTTCAGATACTTATTTGTTCAAGGGGACCCGATTTCCTGCATCTTATCTTCCACAAGTTGTTATAATCCAGTGTCTACATAGCAATTTTCAGAGAGACCCTTTCTCTGTTGTTTAGCACTCTGCCCTCTGAAACCAAGA
>NDGM011091516.1:0-11757 GCA_002564305.1 Octomys mimax
TTTGAAACTGTCTCATTGCTATTTGTTTATCAATAAAATTATGGGAAAAAAATAAAAATAAAATTAGAGAATTTAAAAAAATTAAAATGTTCAGTGCTTTTCTCTTATCTCTCATTCCTAATGACTATTACTCTTGAAATCATGGATATTCAGTCATGGAAGGGAACTTCAATATAGTACCATGGGGAGAGCCCAAATTGGTAAATTTAACACTGAGTCCACACAAAGCTTCCCCAAGGACACTAGAAGGTCCCCAGAGCCAGTCTTCCATTACCAGATCAACTCCATCAGAGTTGATCCAGCTTCTCTGTCTACCCAATACCTCCCTACATCCTCAAAGTTTTACGTGCATTTTATATGAAAGAACATTTTATATCTTTCATGGTATGGAGTCTTCTGAAATTGTCAGAGAACCATGGCTATTCAGCAACCTTTATTTATCAACTAAATATATCTATGAGAGGAGGCATTTTCAAATACATACAGGCCTGATAACAGTGTTCACAGGCTAAGTAAGACAGGGCCAGACTGTGAGGGCAGCTAAAGGTTGGATGCTTGCATGTGTGACACTACTGACATGGTGGCTCTGCCAACTGTCTCTCTGGCTGGAGCTGGCCCTGACTCCTGGCATGCAGTTGGTAACTTGACAGCTAGGAACATGTGACAAAGCATAGTTGAGGTTATGATAATCAGTCAGTTCTCAGAATATCCTAAAATGGTTCCTTGCACCCCCACTGAAAAGCCTTCAGCCAAATGCAACAGCCTTGATGTGAGTACTATAATTTGGCATGATGTCAAATTAGTCCATAATCCATTTATTCAATCAGCAAACGTTTACTGAGTTTCTGCTCCCTGTATCAACTGTGATGGAGGAACTGGAAAACAAATCAGATGGCTGCAGAGCCTGAAATCTGTATTTCTGCCTTCAGTCCCATAGTGAACTATCCATCTGAGAACAGCCCCCATTCCAAGGGCCTCCCAGTAGGGTACTCCCTGAAGCACAGAATCCTGCAGTCCATTAGAGGACAGAAACCTAGTTTCCTCCACTGTGCAGTCCTGGTCCTTTTTCAGGTGTTGTTTCCTCCTCAGCCTGAACAGCAGAACAAAGTAAATCTTCTAGAGTCTGTGGACATGACCTTGCCGTACGATCTTGCCAGTGCTGGGCCAAATTTATTAACCTGTGATGCCCTTTATCTAGGTAGTTCATTCAGAGGGAGGACATTTGTTTATTCCACTAATCCAGGCTTTTTCTGAAAAGGGGAGCCAGAATGAAACCAAACCAAACCATGTATCTGTCAGTGCTTAAGATGAATGATGAGACTGCAGGCAGAGTGAGAGAGGAAAGTGGGGAGAAGGCAGTGCAAGAGACCTGCAGCTACACGCCTGCATTCTACCAAGAAGGGGAGCAGAATCAGTGTCCTGTTGCAGACTACACAATCTTGCTGATTTGAGACTGAGCTTAAGCAAGCTTGACAAAGTGGTTCATCAAATCAGAGGCAAACCCCACATCTATTGGATCTCATTAATTCCCAGACGGGTTTATTGTCGATCCCAATCAATGCAGCCTACCACGTGCACTTCTGTCTCTCCACACTTGCCGTCTCTCTATTGGTGGCCTGACTCTGTTCCTGGAAATAATATCACTGTTTCTGTCACACTGGCTACTGACTGCTGAGAATCCTAAAAACCCTATGGGTGGTGAGTGGAAAAGCAACTGGTGAATCTTATTTACCAAAAGCCTTTCTATTTTTAATTTCTTGAAAATATTCCATGCTAAAGTTTCCTTTCTCTCGCTCTCGCCCTTTGTGGTATTTTTAGGCTGAGCAAGCTTTTCAGAATGAGCATCTAGCTTGCTGGGCACTGCAAATAGATTTTCTCTTTACCTGTCAGTCATGCTGTACTACAGGCATGTGTCATGCGGAGAGCTGTTCCTTTCACTCCAGCCTTTTACATGGGCTTTACTTCTGTGTGCTGCTAATCTGTCTAGAAATCAAAGGCACATCAGATTCAAAGGGGAGGCCCTGGTCCACAGTGGCCTGCCAGGGTTATTATGAAGGCCCATCCATCCTGCACCGAATGCTTGCTGGGAGCAACTGGCAGCAGACAGGGGACAGCCAGAGATCAGGGATCTGAACAGGGAAAGGCGATTTGGGTGAGAGGAGGGTGGGAAGGGGCATGAGGGATCAAGACTTGAAACAGGAAAGCACCCTGGGGATGCTGCAGTCATGACTGTTTTTGGACAAGGACAGACACAAGTCTTATCAGAGATGCTGTGCAGGGGAGACCAAAGGTCCACCCAGCCCGGGGTCTCCTCTGTCAGGGGTAGCTCAGGAGCTTCTGTGGGCAAGAGAGAGGGGTGGAGACAGCTGGTGAGCCATTCTCCTTCGTGTTATTCTCCTGCAGGTCCAGAGAGAGGTCTTGCAGCTGCCTGGCCATCCCTAAAAAGCTGCCAGAAACAAGTAGACTATAGAATCTATTAGGGCAGCGGTTCTGGAAGTGTGATCCTCACGCCAGGAGCACCATCATCCCTTTGTAGAAAAACAGCTTCATACTCTCCACCCCAGGCCTGTGCACGCAGATGCTCTGGGAGTGTGGCTGGTGCTCTGAGTCCTAACAATTCCCCAGAGTACTCTGATGCATGTACTAGTTTGACAATCACTATATTAGGAAAAATAAGGCAATGATATCTACTGAAGGGTCAATAGGAGAAAAGAAAATTTAAACATGGAAGGAAATGAGACAGATTTCATGGTCACTTCTCATATTAATGTTTCTGAAGTGAAAATGAATGAGATGAATACCATCCAATCTTAAAATGTAAAATAGCCATAGACCAGAGGGGAAAAATATTTTTAATTACTATATTCACAAGGCACTATTTGATGTTTCTGTTGGAGTGTGAGGGGTGAATTTTCAGACTGTTTATAGTCAGTTGAGACCAGTGCATGGTGCTTTATGAAGAAAACATCCTCAAAGATCATGCAAGCCTGAAATTGCTGAATCTCTTTCCCCAAAAACAGCCTATATTTGAAAAGTCATACACATATGTTGCAGTGATTACTGATGTCTCTAAAAGAAAACCCTACCAAGATAATTTTTAAATTAAACTTCTTGGCCGTTCAATGAAGTAAAATAAAGTGGAAAACTCTTACCTCAGCTCATGGCCTTCCTTCTTGTTTACTGAGGAAATGGAAGTCATCCAAAGTGAGCTACCAGAGTAACCCACTACAAACTCTCTTCACCTCCCTGTATCTCCTCCCTCTGCCTCATTCCCTTGTGAAAGACCTTCCTGTGAGGACTCTAAGGCTAGTCCTTCCCCTTATAGCCTAAAATCCCATCAGCCCTCACCTGGTCCATGATGTCTCTCTCACAGTCACCAATTTCCCCGCAGAAAGGGTAGAGCCATCTGCACAGAAACATCCTGCATTATTGCCCACAGTCTCTTCTGATTCCATTGCTGCTCCCATCTACCATTCCACTTCCATGCTCCACTTTATAGTAAAACTCAAATAAGCTTGCTATCTCTGCTTTCTCTTCTCCTAGTCTTCTGAATTCTTTTGCAGTTGGGCTTCCAGCCTCAGCCACTCCTCTGAAGTGTCCTCTTTCTGGTCATTGGCAGCAACATCCTAGTTGACCCTCTATCTCACCTAACTCAGTGTCTCATCAGCATCTGACATAGTTCTCAACTTACTGGTAGCTCCTTCCCTGTCTCCTCCTTGAATTCACCTCATTTCTTTCTATTCTAAACTTTGTAATGGCCCAGAGCACTCCTTGTGCCTCTTGTCTGCTCTGGTTCCACATCTTGCCTAGGTGAGCTCATCTAGTCCCATAACTTTAAATACGATCCTCCAGGAAAGCAAAACCATCCAAAGTACAGCTACATCCTAACTTATATACAATAAAATGAAGATCTATACCTGGACCTGGAAAGCCCCATATGATCCTTCTCTGGCTTCTCCTGGGACCTCTGTTTCTCCCAACTTCTCCATCACTCTTGGGCTCCAAACACTCTGACTTTCTCAATGGACCCTCATCCTGCCAAGCTCCTCCCACCCAAGGCCTTTGCACGTGCTATTATTTCTTTGCCTAGAACACCATTCCCCTGTTATCTAAATTTGTACCACCTTTCATTCATTCACATCTTTGTTCACTTTACCACAGAGATCTTCTAAGACCTGCCTAAAGTCACTGATTTATTCTGGGTCCATTCAGCTTCCACCATATGTCCTTCTACCCTACAATATATTTTTCATAGCACTTATTCCTGCTTGACATGTTATACATTTGCTTGCTCACTGCAAGCCTCCTTCATATAGAATATGATCTCCATGTTCCCCTAGTGCCTCAGTCACTTTCCTCTCACTGGCTCACAGTACCTGACACTCACAATTTAAAGAGCAGAGGTTTATTTGTCCCAATTTCCTGGAGGCTCAGCCCAAAGCTAGCTGGCTCCAAGGCAGAAGCATATGTTAGTAGGGCATTGAGGAGGAAAGCTATTCATCCTGTGGCAGCTAGGAATAAGAGTATAAAGGGAGTAGTTGGGGACAAGAGCACATCCTTCCAGGCCACACTCCCAGTGACGTGCCTCCAGCCAGGTCTTATCTCCTAACTGCATATTCAGCTACTGAGCTCCAGGGATGCCTCAGTTTACAGATTTTATTCTTTCCATGATGCTGCTTGCAGATCAATTGGACAAGAAACAAATCAAATTCAGTGATTAATAGTGACCATATGGGGAAATTTGATTCTGTTCTCATCCCATTCAGTTTGCAACCAGAATCATGGAAAGATTTAAGGATGAATCCACTGATCACTATAACACCCCCATGAACCAATCACCTTCTAAACACACGAGGCTTTGGGTGAATGTTAGCCCTAAAACTAACACATAACTCTAGAACAATGCTTGGCCCACCGTGAGCTTCCATTAACATTTTGTCCAATGAATTGATGAATAAATGAGCCAAAGTGTCTTATAGAATGAGTCTCACAAAAGGAAAAGGTGAGTGTGTGAAACTTTACACTCACAGAGAGCATTTACCAGTTCACTGGAGAATTCTACACACTTCCTGGCTGGGTATGGATTTGATTTCAGTGATTTGTGATATCTTCATCCTTCAATTGACAGCAGAACCTTCAATGGATCTTAAAATATGAAGTTCCAGGATCTATCCTAAGGAAACGCTGGTTTGGGAAGTCAAGACTGAGGCTCTAAAGAGCAGACTCTTAAGAGTGTGACATTCAGCATGGAATCTAGAGCCATGTTATCAGTCCAAATCTTAATTTAAAGTGAACATAAAAATCATAGCCCTGGGGCCAGGGAGATGGCTCAGTGGAGTAAGTGCTTCCCTGGGAAGAGCAAAGGCCTGAGTTCAAGTGCAAGGGCCTGAGTTCAATCCCCGGTTCTGCCAAAATAATAATAATAATAATAATAATAATAATAATCATAGCCCTATCTCACAAAATTTTACAATGGTACCTCAGAGTACAAACTGAATTTGTTTTAAGAGTTTGGGGAAGATGATTGTATTTGTGTTTGTGTGGGGTGGATGGCCATGGTCATGTTTATCAACTGTTGTGGAGTTTGTAAGTAGTAGCCCAATTTTATTGAATGCTTTTGTTTACCAACCAAATTGTTTACAAATAGAAGTGTTCTTCCACCTGAGAACCCTCAATCCATGCACACAGATGTGTGGCTATGTGCTTGTATACATAGATATGCACACATACATATACACACACAGCACCCTCCTGTTTCACTGTAATCTATCAGTATAACTTGCAATGCTTTAACCCAAAGGATCCATGAGATTCTACCACATAGATTGGATAACCAGGAAGATAAAAACCAGAGCAGACTTCAGAGGGGATAATTAGAACTCCTCAGCCCATCTTTAAAAGGAGTTCTGGTGTAAAAGAAGTATTGAATCATGAGTCCAAAGTCTTAGTTTGGCATTCTTGCATGGCTACATATGTACTCTGTCATTTTTAAAGCATTTCTCAATCTCTCCAAGCTTCAGCTTTCTCATCTGTAAAATGGGAACTGTGGTGCCCACTTCTCTCCCTCATGAGGAGAAACAAATAAGATAATGAAAAGGAAAGAGCTTCGAAGACTTCAAAGTGCACTCTCAATGTGCCTTTGCACATTCAAACTAGTGTGGTTCCGACCATGGAGATTCAATAGCCACAAACTCTAGTATACAAAATTGTAATTTGAAGGGGACATCCACATAGCTCAGCAGATTAAAGTGCCTGGTTAGGCAGATGTAGGGACCGGGGTTTGATCCCCAGCGGGCCATGCTGGCCCTGCCCCTGGGGCACGCTGAAACTGCAACTGAGACTAGGCATGGTGGCATGCACCTGTAATGCCAGCGCTAGAGAGGCTGAAAACAGCAGGATCACTACAAGTCCAATCTGTGTAGTGAGACCCTGTACAACCCGTCCTAAATACATTTAAAAAATTGTAATTTGAAAGAATTCCTAGAAACTTGACTGAAATTCTGTCTGGGGTTCCCATCTATCTGATGCAGAAAACACAGACTGATCTCTAATAGGCTGTCAGACACTTCAATGATTTTCTTAGTCATCCAGATTAAAGCTCAAACTCTGAATTACCTGTGTTGCCCCTTCTCGCAGGCTGGAGCTCAGCTTGCATCTTACCAGAGGCTGGTTTACCATCAGTAAGAAGAGGGGCCTCTCTCTTGGTCTCCATATGTCTTAAGTCTTTTGAGATGTTCCTGTGTCCTCATTTTCTGCCTGGCTGGGCTGTCCAGTCTATGCTGAGATTTCCCCCTGTATGTCTCTGTCTGTCACTGTCTGTCTCTGTCTCTGTCTCTGTCTCTCTGTGTCTCTCTGTGTCTCTCTGTCTCTGTCTCTCTCTCTCCCTCCTTCCCTCCATCCCTCCCTCCATCTCTCCATCCCTCCCTCCCTCCTTGTAGCTCATTTGCTCAGCTTACTTCTTTCTTCCTCCCCTATATGTGGGCTCATTTCAAGATGCAAATCTTGGTCCTCTGCCACTTTTCTCTACATCACCTCCCTCAGGCAGCTTATCTACCTTTTGGGTTCCCAAACTTAAATCCAATGAAAATGCCTAAATCAAATTCTGGCCCCCAGTTATTTCCTAATCATCATACAATCACCATAGTACCAGAATGATCCATTTTCCTTTAGAATTTTGCATTTGCAACTGCCTGGTGGGCATTCCTTCACTCTAATTTCTTCCCTTTCACCCAAAATGCACTGTGACTAAAATCAAATGTAAATGTGTTCCCTAGAGATCCAGCTCTTCTCTCTGCTGCCTATGGATCCCAAGGGAAGTATCATGACCTTGGATGTTCAGGTTCAAACTTAGAATCTCTGAACTGTTTTTTCTTTCCCTCTCCTGCAGCAGGTTAGACATCATCGTGCTGACTTTTCACCATGTAAAGCCTCTGGAACTGCTTTTTTGCTTTTTTTCCCATTCATACTAGTACCACTAGAGTCCATACAATAGTTACTTCATGTTTTGTTTACTAAAATGGTACCTGACTTGTTTCCAATTAAAATGCATCCAGGACAACATTCCTATCTACTCTCTCTGTGACCTCCCAATCAATATTTATGGAGTCATAAGGTGTCCTTAATGAGTGACATAGGGTTCACAAATGGTCTTCAGGGGAAAGTATAGACACTCTGGAATTACACAAAGTAGCGCTTAAACTGTGCAATTAGAAATTTGATGTTGAATGCAAATATTTCTCAGAGAGGGAGCATGTCAAACATATCAGCCTAAACTCATACCCCAAATTCAATAGCCTCATTAAGACATCTCCCAAACTCAAATTTGAAGTGAGAGAGTACAGGTACAGGGCTGGAAGGTGGAGAAACGTTCCTCCTCATTTGCCACTTGAATGCCTACAGAAGCCCTTGACTTGCTTCCTTGGATTCGAATCAGGCCTTCTTTCTTTCTTCATTTATTTATTTCACATATTAGGAACATAGGTTGTGATTTTACATATTTCACAAACCTCTGTTGATGGTTGCATTATAGTCATTTTACAGATAAGGACACTGACATTTAGAGAGGTTAAGCTTTGACCCAAGTCACATAGCTGGAAAGAAAGGCTGAGATTTAGACCCAGTCCAATTACAGGGTCCACATTCCTTCTAAAATATCTTCTTACCCAGTCTTCTGCATTCCAGTCACTGACCTGAATCTGGGAATATAAAAATCAACAGAATTCAATGAAGTGAAGTATGTTAAAAAGCCTGAAATTAGCCCTGACCCAAAGTAGGGATTTGAAACCATGTGTTTAAAACAAAATAACCACTGGAAAAAGAGTATGAGTGCTCATTTCACAGAACTCATAGTGTGATGAGAGCGTCATATAAAAGATCAAGCAGGCCCCAATGAGAAAGGTCCAACTAGTGGAACAAGTAAATTGTTCACTGTCCAAATAGGGAGGACAAGCATGTCACCAACTGACAATATGGCGTGCTACATGGAACAATGAACAAACTGAGACCCACAGACTGGCCTCCATTAGCTTCTTTCCCTTCTAAGAAAAATAGCTATTAAACCATTGTAGTCCAGCCTGTGATTTTACACATGAAATTGAAAGTAAGAAAAGAGAATAAAGAAGCCATTCACCACCAGCAGCTCCAGGTAGTAACATTACAGGCAATTCTGTTTTTCTCCTTCTCTCTTCTTTTCTTTAAATACTTCAGATTCCACCCTGAGGAGGGAGGCTTTTATCTACAGCAAAGGGCAATATTATTGAAAGAAACAGAAGTAGAGGCAAGATCCCAGTGCCAGGAGTACCGAATCTCCCTTCCATTCTTTTATCACACAAGGTGCCCACTTCTGTTGCACAATCTGTCCTTGAGCCAAGTAGAGCTAGAACTGATTGCTAGGGAAGTGTCATCTCACAGATGAACACATTGCCATTCCCAGAGGCTTGATGCTTTCCTGTCTTGAACAGCAAAAACTAGATATAAGATTTTAGCCAAAGTTAAGTATGATTACAAGGCTTTATGAAGAAAAATTGCCTGATAGAGGCCTTAATGCTGGTTCTAAGTATTTAATATAATTCCCCTTCTTCCAAGGTGGCTGGTGGGTTTCACTGTTATGCATCTGATTTTTTGGGACCAACCTTCATCTTTAATTAATTGATCATTCTGCCATCCTGCTGCCTTCTTCTAACAAGCAGCCTTAGAACACTGCTGGTTCCTAATGCCTTAGAGGGGGAAATTCTGCTTGAATAGCTGCGATCACTTTCTAGCACACTGCATTTCTCCTCCCCTTCTGCTCTCTCAGTGGACAATTTCCACTGTTAATGTGATACATCAAGGAGTCGACCTCAGGGAGTCCTTGCTCGGCCATCTCATTGGTGATTTCCAGCCTGCCTCAAAAGCCAGCACACAACTACTTCTATTCTTCCTTCCTTTCTTTGTTTTTGCTTCCAAGTGACCTAGTTTCCTCCGCACTTCACCCCAAAAGAGGCATCAGGGAGTTTGTAAAAAGCCCGGCAAGTGGATCGACGTGGCCAAAGCAAAAACAGTAGCCGCCAACTTCCAAGATTCATGTTGTTTCTTAATGATTCTTTCTGAGCCAACTTCCAAGCAGAAAAAAAAAATACATGTTATTTATCCCTTTCAATGATAAAAACAAGAAGACATTTTATTCCAGCCTTTGCAATTTATTTTTCCCCCACATCAAGCCAGCTTTTCTTTTCTTCCTTGATTCTTAATTTCTCTACCTCATTTGTTTCTGTAGCCTGACCAGAGGCATAATCATGCCAGCTCTCATTTCTGAGTTGCCAAGTCTCTCCTACCCCTGAGCCTCCAGGGGAGGTCAGGAATGAAATGGGGCTCCCCTCTGCATTTCCATCTGCCTTTTCCATGGGGCCTGTGGTGAACCTTACTTTTACAGTCTAACTCTCTTCGTAACCTACTCCTCTCTCTTGGCTTACCTGCAGGCTGCAACTCTCCTTCCAAGCTATGAAGACGGGTGATGGGGAAATTAACATTAAGAAACAGATGCCTTAGCTGTGGGAGTGTTTATAAATAAAGTTCAGAGGACAAATAGCTTGCTGGAGGCAAGAGAGATCATTTTTGTAAACACAAGTGGCTCTGGCTATGTTATAGTTTCCTCAGAAACAAGGCCACGTGGCCTGGTCAGTGATGGAAATGACAAACTAAGGGATTCTGGGCACATATGTGCATCCTTTCTGTGCATGCAGGGGACATGCATTTGAATATATGAAAGGACTTTTCAGATCTAAGCACACACAGGCTCCTCCACTTCATCAGCAACAAACCAAACATATGATGGAGAGTGACGCTGGTGGCCCTAGACACTGCCTCCAGAATCCCAGGCTAAGGATACGTCTACGCGGCAGCTGGAGGGCATAAGCCATCCTTGGAGACTCTATTTTCTTACTTTTATCAAAAGTAAGGGATAGAAAGATTTGGATAAAGGAACACCCTCTTGGAGTAAGAGTTTTTTACCTTAAGCTCCAAGGATGGATTTCTGGAAAGAATTCAGAGGTCTGTAAATTTAGATGGGTAAAAGGTTGGCATTGTTGTTCTCACTACCTTTTCTTTTTTTCTTTCTTTTTGATGGAACAAAATTTATTTTAATTATACTAGCAGAGTAAAGCCCAAAAGAGATAGAGCATTACAAGCGGAATGCTCAGCACCAACAGAATGAAGCAGGCCACAAGATTCTGAGTAGTGTCTGTGTCATTGTTGCCAGTAAATGTCATAGGTTTGTTCATATCATACTACAGTTGTTCATAATAACCAGATTTATAATTTGTAATCATTTTTGATTAATAATTATGGCAGTTATTAGATCATCACTAGATCATCTTGTTGAACATATCAAACGAACATAAATCACTGTGTCTCAAATGTGTGAACAATATTTTGGTGACTGTATTTCAGTATAATTGGGTCTCTTTCTAAGCCTATGTATTTGGGTGCATTTTAAAAATACCCTTTTGAGAAGGAATCCACTGCCCTCCACATGCTGTTGTGTCAAAACCACATACACAAAACTATGACGCGCCTCTGTCTTTGAGCATCTGTGTCATGCATCCATAACGAATGACTATGCACAGTTTGTGTCATGGAATCACAACTCCACTAGCAAACTTATTACCCACCCCATTTTATGGTTGATGAAACTGAAGTTTGAAGCAGAATCTATCCAATTTCAAAGGCTGTGCTTTCTACTACCACACCACTACTACTATTACTATTACTCACACACAAATACACACATCTTTTTATAACTCACAAACATCTTGTCAAAAATTTAACTAGCGCAGATACCACTGTCCATCAAAGTAAATTAAGCAATTATCTATCTGTGCAAAACCACATGACCTGGTGGAAACAAAAAAATCAACTATTTCATAGCATCCATAACTTGATGGACTACTCTCCATCCTCAAAACAACAGAGTAGACCAAGAGCTGCCTGCCATGGAACACAAGTTAAATGAAGATGTTCTTTAGTTATAGTGTGGCACAGATGCCCTCCACACAACCACATCCAAACCCCCTTTCCATTATGGACACTGATTTCATTTTGCCTCACCTAATGACTTTAGGACTAAAGTTTTTGTTTGGTTTGCTTTGGGTATTTTTGTTTTTGTTTTTGTTTTTGTTTTCTTTTTTTTTTGTATTTTAGGGAAGGACCGACAGGGTGTGCAGGGTCTCACTACTAGATTGGACTCGTAGTGATCCACCTGTTTACAGCCTCCCAAGAGCT
>NDGM011091517.1:0-16085 GCA_002564305.1 Octomys mimax
AAAAAAAAAAAAAAAAGAAAATACTGCATGTCAAAATTTATCTGGCACAACCAAATCTGTATTATGGGCATTTCATACTCTTAAATTTCCCCTCGGGTTAACAATTAAGAAATTTTAAATGAGCTAGGTATTCAATTTGAAAATCAGAGGACTAACAAACCATAAAAAGAGTAGGAAAGATATTGAGCAAAGATAAATATTTAAATTAATATAAAGTGAAATATGAATAAAAATTACAATAACAAAGCCTAAAAACTGGTTTTTGGAGAAAGGAAATCATAAAACATTATACCCTGCCATTGATCAAGTAGAAAGAAAAAGTACATAATACTGACAAAATAAGGTATAACCACAAATGTGCACTACATACATGAAGAATTATGTGCAATGAATTTGAAACTCTAAAGGAAATTAATATTCTTCCTAATAAAAAAAAAATCTCCAAGTGTGTCCAAAAAGAGATTAGAAGTCTAAGCAGATAATGGCATAAGAAACCAGAAAGATTTAGATTAAAAATAAGACTAAGTTCAGCTGTGTTTTCAGACAAGTTCTATTGAACTTTTCAAAAATATATAATTGCCAGGCTGGCCAAATAGCTCAGTGGATTAAAGTACCTGCAAGCAGGCGCAGGGTCCAGGGGTTCAATCCCCAGGCATGCCATGCTGGCCCCACTCCTGGGATGCACTGAGATGGCAATTGAGACTGGGCATGGTGGCACATGCCAGTAATCCCACTCTTGGGAGGCTATAAACAGGCAGATCACTGAGTCTGATCTAGTCGTGAGACCCTGAACACCCTGTAGACCCTTCCCTAAAAAGTACAAAAATGTATATATATTATATCTGTAAATTTTATGTATAATTATAATTATATATAATTATACATATATATATATATATAATTGCTATGGTATTTTAAATATCCCAGATTACTGAAAAGATGAGAAACCTTTTAATTTAGTTTATGAATAATAAAGCTGGTTTAACATCATACCAAAATCTGGCTGTGTAAAATATTAAAATTTTTACTAACTTCACCTCTAAAGAAAGATTAGACTTACAAATGCATTAATACTCTCATGGCATTGAAAGAAGCACTCATGGGAGACCAAAGGCACAGGAGCAAGGAAGTGCTACCGGGAGCCGGTGAGCAACACCCGACACCTAGTCAGGAAAACAAAATGCCAGCGCCGGCTTGGTTATAACTTTGCTTCCAGGTTATGTACACTATTGTGTGCATTTGTCAAAACTCCCAGTATTTTTTCCAAATATAAATATTTAATTGCATGTAAATTTTACATGAAGAGAAACACTCTCTAAGTATAGAACTTAGAACTTTTCAGAGGGACGTACACTGACGTCTGAAGTGGACTCTGAAGGCATCACGAGATGACCTGTGGCATGCCTTTATGACCTGCATATCTTGATTGTCACACATGGTTCCTGGTATATACTGTAACCCCCTCCCTAGAGCAGACCATAGCAAGTAGAATGTCACTTCCTCAAGGTCTGTTATAAGAAGTCTAATGTTCCCTTGCCTTTCTGTGCTAGAGGTAGCCATAAAGAAATACTCTGCCAACTTAGTTTAGATAAACTTTATTTCCCTGAATTCAATGAACTGAGAGCAAATTAATGAAATCCAGTGAGGGGATTACAGCTGCATTACTCAGTTTTCCCTCATGATAACAAATACCTACAGGAACCAACTTCAGATGAGGAAGGGTCTATTTTGTTTCACAGTTTAGATGTTCAGGAAAATTGACCTCGCTGCTTTTGGGCCTATGGCAGAGCAGTATAGCCCGCAAGGAATGCATGGCAAAGGAATCTGCCCACCCAAGGTGGCTGAAAAGCAAGAGAGATAGGGGAAGCTAGGATCTCAGTTTTTCCTTCAAAGCCACCCCTTACAGTAGGCTCCAGGTCTTTCCATCCTGAAAAATTCCAGGCAGTGTCAAGCCGAGGTGCTAACCTTAATAACATAAGCCTTGGGGGATGTCCCAGATCCAACTGCATTATGGGAATTTCAGCTGCACCTGGGTGATCAGAAGCACAGGAGAAACAAACTTGGGCTTGCATTGCCACCTAAATTAAGTGGGAGCAGTCTTGGGCCCGGAGACCTCCACCAGTGGGATTTGATGCTATCACTGAACAGATGATGTCAGAAAAGAATTCAATTAGAGAGCACCCAGCTAGCGTTCCCTGCTAGAGAGTTCATTGCTTTGCTTATACACTACTGAGAATAGCTAAGAAACAACCTAAGTGTTCATCAGTTGAAGAATCATTGTGAGAACACAGGTGAAATTGGAGGCTGTTCTGCTAAACGAAATCAGCCAGACACAGGACACATACAGTATGATATTAATCATATGTAAATTTTTAAATGACCTCATCAAAGTTGAGAGTGGAATAGTGACTGTCAGAAGCCAGGGACAATAAGGGGCTGGGAGTGGGGGCCATTGATCAGCGGATACTATTTCAGTAAGACAGAAGAAAGAAGTTCTGGTACACTATTGCATAGTAAAGTGAATATAAACAATTATATAATGCACTGAATATTTTTAAAAGGCAGAAAAATTTTGGATATTTTCACTATAAAGAAATATGGTTGAGGAGATAGATATGTTTACCCTGATTTGAACATCACACAAAGCATACCCGTATCAAAACACCATATGCTACCCCATAAATATGTGTAATATTTACATACCATTAAAGTAAAATAATAACAATTGCTTGATTGCTGCTGGGGAGAAATCTCCAAATATTTTAAGATTATAGAAAGATTCCATGCTGATTATTGTGGCATGAAAGCAGAGAAAAAAATGGTTTGTTTTACCACCTAGGGTTGAATTGTATCCCCCTCCAAATTCATATGTTGGCCAGGCATGGTGGCTCATGCCTGCAATTCCAGCACTCAAGAGACTGAGGCAGGAGGATTGCTGTGAGTTCAAGGCCAGCCTGAACTGCATAGTGAGACCCTGTCTCATAAAGACAAATTCATACATCGAAATCCTAACAAAGGAAATCCAATACCTCAGAAATGTTTCAAGATAGAGGTTGTACAGATGTGTTGAAGTTCAAATGAAGCCATTATGCCAAGCTCTCAACCAAAACTACTGAAATCCTTTTAAAAAGGTTTAACTTTGGACACAAAGTCATGCTTAGAGGAAAAACAGAGAGAAGATGGCTATGGATGGCTAATCTTGCTTGTTAACTTGATGGGACTCAGTTTTCAAGAGAGGTGATTGGATTACAAGGGCATTGAGCCCACTGAGGAGCTGATAGCTGAATGCACTATGAGGCAGAACTTGACCTTGATCTTAACCTTGACCTCTGAGCTAAGACTTGAGACAACATTTTCATATTCTTTTTCTTTTCAATTCCTGACTGTTGTGAGGTGGAAAACTATTCTCCACCATGCCGTGCCTCCATGTTTCTGCCTCAGAGTCAATTTACCATGGACTAAGGATTCTGAAATTGTGAGCCAGACTCAACCCTTCTTCCTTTAAATTGTTTTTCTCAAGAATTTGGGCCCAGCAACAAGAAGTTGACCAATAAAGCAATCTACAAACAAGGATCAATCCCTCAATAGATCTTCTCTTCTTACAACTCTTGGGGGAAAAAAGTAGCCTAGCAGAAACCTTGACCTTGACTTTCTAGCTAAGACTCAAGACAATAAATTTCAATTATTTGAGTCTGGGGTACTTTGTTACAGTGGTCCTAGGAAACTATCACAGTTGACTGATGCATACTTAGAAATATAGATAGATAGATACACAATAAGGCAAGTATAGTAAAATGTTAAAATACATAGAAATTAGGTGTAATGGTACACACTTATAATCCTAGCACCCTCAGAGGCTGAGGCAAGAAGATCTAAAGTTTGAGCCCAGCCTGTCAATTTAGTGGGATCGTATCTTAAAATTAAAATTTCTAAGAAGGGATGAGGCTGTATCTCAGTGCAAATGCCTTGGATTCAATCCCCAATATCAGATTTTAAGAGAGAGAAAGAGAGAGAGAGAGAGAGAGAGAGAGAGAGAGAGATGCACCACTGGGTTTGTGGGTATTCACTGTAAAATAGTGTTGTATGCCTACAAATTTCAAAATGTTGAGAGAAGATAATTATCAACTTTCCTTTTAAAATAAAGAAAAGTCATCTCTTACAAATAGTTGCTCCATCCCTAGGAACTTTGCTACTAGAGAATTCCACAGAAAGAGCAAGGAGTTTCAGATAAACAACATGAAGAACAACAGTAATACGTGTTGACTCAGACATTCAGTCTTACAGACTCTGTTCACAAAAAGAACACCAGTAGCTAAGTACATGTGTGCTTATTTCACTGTTGTCTGCATGATGAAAAATTGAGAATCAAGCTGACTGCCCATCGGTAGGGGAACGGTGATGGTTCCCTTGTGGAATGCCACCTTGATGTTATTTGAATAAACATATTTGTATTGCTTGATCCACACTCTTAGTCACTCCAGGAAGCTGTATCACAAAAAGTATTTTTATAGTAATATAATAAAGGTCTAATAAAGATGTAGCTTTCAAAGATACAAGAAACAGGTCCTTTCTCTGAAAAACTGTGGTCAGGCTGCCCCACTTTCCCGCATGCTCCTATGCATACATATGGAAGAGAAAATGTGGGCATTGGGGGATGGGTAGACCTGCCTGGCCGGGGGTCAGATGGCAGAGGAAATAAAGGGCTTTGGAGTCAAGGAGGGAAGGCAAACAGGAAATGAAGGTTCATCACGACCTCTAGACAGCTGAGTAGACTAGAGAACAGAGACAGAGCCAGGATTTAGATCTAGTGAGGAATCTGGAACTTACTGAGAACTCTGTCTTCGAGGGCCAGCAGGGCAAGGAAATGCGGGTAGTTAAGGGTCTCAGAAAATGGACAGAACTAGAAAAGGCTGGATTTGAGAGTTCCGGCCTGTTCGCTGTCTGCAAGGCGCAGCAGATGCCTTGTTCTATGTTGCCTTTTGTATAATGAGGAGAATGGTAGCTACTTTCCAGGTCTGATGAGAAGCACAAGTATGGTGAAGTAAGTAAAATCCACGCTGCAGACACTGAACACCAGCAGCTGTTGTTCTCGGTGCATCCGTGTGTGTGCCAGTCACAGCAGCTGCTCGCTATGGTGACCATTGTCATCAGTGTCATGGTGACGTCTCAGCCTTCCCTGGGAGGTGAGCCATGGCAGAAATTTCCTCTATTCTCCTTGCCTGTTTCAAGGCCCAAATCCTCTTCCTGTTCCTTCTTTTTTGTATTTTCTCTATCTCTGCCTGCAACCGAGGAATGCAGCCCTTACACAGTTCAAATGACAGGAAGTCCAGAGAAGACACTATCCCAACACTGTCCTGGTAATAACTGGCCTTGATGCCCTTGGGTAAAGGGCTCATGTGTGCACAGTGCAGTGCAGATGTCAGGATTGGGGACACAGGTTGGCTTTAGGCTCCGGGTTGGCTTTTGAGTGTGTGTGTGTGTGTGTCAGAGACAGAGACAGAAGTGACAAAAATAAACAGAGACAGAGGAAGGAGAGAAGGCTGGCTTGTTTTACAGGAGCAGAGTGAGGAGGGAAGCTACATGAAGCGCAAACGTTATCAATGAAAATCAGAAAGCAATCTCCCTCATGTTTATGCTGATTGGTTCTGGAAGCAGGTAGAATTATCTGCTCTGGCGGCACATAATCTGTTGATAAGCCATCCAGCTCTGTCATCTAGCCTGAATCTGATTGGATGCATCAGCAGCAGGAGACATACAGGTGAATCATGAGGCTGCAAAGCCTGAGGACTGAGAGGTGTTTTGTCCATTTCCTCACCTCTGGCTTTGCCCACCAGAGAGAAGGAAAGCTTCCTTTTTATAAAGTACTCTTGAAACCCCTCCCATGCTGCTTGCTACCTGGTCTCTTTCAGAAAAGAAACCTTCCCAACTGGCTTGCACACATATCCACGGCCCTCATAACCAGAAAACTCTTCCCCTGATTTTCCCTGGAGACAGTACAGTAGTGTTGAACTTTCCTTCTTTGTGAGAAGTAAAACATAAGAAATCCCCTGTGTGTAAAACACTGCTCTCAGAACTGCAGCACCACTTCTGTCTCCCGTGAAAAATGTCCCAGCACCAAAACGAGGCTTTATAACTCTGCACTGAACAGGAAATTGGGGCTGCACCCTGTCTTTCTGCCCTCCCCAGCCCTTTGGGCCCTCTAACTCTACACAGACGGGTGGAGGACGGTGTCAACTGAGACCTTCCCTACAAGATTAAGTCAGGGCAACTGGGGCTAGGAGTGCTGACTCCCTGCTGGCATGCACATCAATCATGGTCCATGACTGAGATCAACCTGATTCTTTTATCTCAGCTGGTATCCTGAACACCCTGTTGCTGTCCTGTTACTTCTTCCTTATCACCCTATACTTTCATCATTAATCCATGCCTCTGATTAATGTTACTGCGTTAGTGGCCTGGCAGATAGTTAATGCAAATGCCTCTGCTAGAACAGGCTAGCCACTTTCTCAGCTTAGCCACCTCCTTCCTGTCACCTAAGACTGGAAGCAGAAGAGAGTTTGGCTTTTTCTCCCTTGGCAAAATTGTGACTGTGTGGCTCTGGTATGCAAGGTTGCCGCCTGGTTTGGCTTTCATATTGTGTCTATTGCATAGCAATTGTCTTTGTTCCCAGCTGAGTGTCATGTTTGTCAAGAGTGCCTATGCTGGGCTGGGGAAATGGCTCAGTAGAATAAGTGCTTCCCTGGCAAGTGCAAGGGCCTGAGTTCAATCCCCTGTTCTGGGAAAAAAAAAAGAGTGCCTATGCTCCCTTTGTCCTCCAACCCCTAGTACATCAACCTTGGTCCTTCTTTAGTACACCGCCGTGTACAGCAGATCAGCAGCAGTCTGGTGGAAATTGATGTATGATGCCTGAGAAATGCCCTGGATGCTAAAGTGATACCTGTGATTGGCACCTTCTCTTTACTATCTCAGAATTGCTTAAGGGGCCTGTCGCTTTGTCAGTGCACAGTAATGAGCTATGAAGTCTCGCCTAGCTCAGCCAATTGCGTGGTCATTTCTGAATTCATTTTAAGGTTCTTAGCGTTAATAGATTCCTAAGCAAGACAGTGACCTAAGGAGTCAATGAGTCTACCTTCCAGCTTCCAGGCATTCTAGCTACCTGCCCACTGTCTGTGATGCAAGAGTATCTATTATTATATTTCCTTGAATTTCATAAGATCTTTGGAAAAGGAGGTATTCTATTTCCATTTCACAGATGTAAAAAATGAGGCTGGATTAGAGCACAAGATCAGCTAGTGATGGGACTGGTGAGGAAGCCAAATGTAGGGCTCATCTCACCACTAGCCCTGTACACTTAGAGAACATAGTCAAGATCATTCTCCCTCTCTTGCTACTCAGCTACTTCCAACCAAGAGGAATAGGGGTGAGAAAGGGGGCATTGATCCCAGAGGTAACAGACTACCAATCAAGTGGATTTCCTTATAAAGGGGACCTGTCTGGGTAGGGAAGCAGCCCCTGATGCCAATAGAAAACAGAATAACAAAAACCCTCTTCAAAACCTTCCATCCCTGAAGCGGGTTTCCTTATAAACAGAGGCCTGTGTGAAATGCATACCCACAGGTCTCCTGTTCAAACTATCCCGCTGAGATCGTCCAGAGAGAAGCAGCCAACTCAAGGGCTTAGAACTGCAAGTGAAATATTCCAGGGCTCCCTTGCGGAAGCTGCTGGCTGCCCTCGACTTGCATCCCCTCTCACTTGCCTCTCTGCATGAGCTGAAGCTTCCTGAGCATGGTGGGGGGCAGGCATTCTAACCTGAGCTGGGGGACAGCGTGCAGCATCCCACATTTTGAACTCTAGCCCCCAAACACCATCACTAAGGGCTTTGCAGAATACTTACATTGGGGAATTGGCTGGGGTGGAAGGTTTTGAAGAAGGTTTTTGTTATTCTGTTTTCTATTGGCATCAGGAGCTACTAATAAACAGGTTCCCCGGGGTCCTGAAGATTGGAGTAAGGGAAGTCATGAGAAAGGGAGCTGCAGCCCAGGGCCAGGGGAGGGTTGAATAAGGAGGAAGAAGAGAAAGGAAAAGCTGGAGAATTAGAGTTAGGAAGGAAAAGGAAGGGGGTAAGGAAGTGATAAAGCAAGGATAAGGGAGAGAAGGCCAGGGAGATAAGTAACGAGCACTGTCCATGTGACCTCCATTTAGTTCACTGGCTGGTGTGTGTTTTTGGTCCAGAGCTCTGCTTAGGACCACCTGAAGCTGATAGTGGCTTTCTGGGAGTGAGCCATTGTAGGGAGCCCCTCCTGGTTCTCATCGCAGTCCAAGAAGTTTATATTTGTAGTCCCAAAGATGTTATTGGAATCCCACCAAGTTAGTTCCAAGCTACCATCTCCAGTGCAACCCACAGTGAGAATAAAGATAGTAAGGTATATTTGTAGGTACGGGGAGCCAAGCTGGTCCTAAGTCCAGCCATGGTGATGGCTATCCAGAACAAAGGCCTCGACCCAGGGCCAAACCCAGGTTTCAGTCAGTCATGAAAGAGGAGTGGCTTGAGGATGGATGACTGAGAATGGCAGAAGTAGGTGAGCACTGTGAGCTGGGCTAGGTAGGACGACTGCATTTACCTCTGCCATATGCAGAGAGGAGGATATGCAGAAAAAGTGATTTGCATTACACTATGGAGATAGTATCTAATGTTTGGGGGTCTGGTGCTCAGCTCTGATGTGTAATCTTTCAAGCCCCAGGAAGTCATAGCCTCTGTCTCTAGGCTCGATCCTATCTGGCAGCACAGAGCACTGGCTCTCCATCCTGTCTCAACCTGGCTCATATTAAAGAGCTACTGGTATGGGTTATCAGGGAAACACGCGTGCTATCTTCAAAGACTATCACCAGCACCTCGGCCAGACCAACATGCATTGCTTAAAGCCACCTGAAAGGGTAAGGAAAAGCCCTAGGCAGCTCTGTGCATGTCAATACAAAGAAATAGGGTCAGGCTCAGCCAAAATGGAGACAATTGCTCTTCTTTCAAGGAGAACTGCTCAGGTGGACCTCCACAGCCCATGCTGGGCAGCAGAAAATAGAAGCTGTTCTAATAGCAATGGTAATGTTAATAAATAAAGCAGACTAATGGCTAAGGTAACTAGGTTGAAAGAAAAGCTCACTGTAGTGGGAGGAAACCATTCTACTACCTGTTTGACTATGGTTAATGTCTAGTACAGGAATTTTAAATGCCTTTGAAACACTCTGTTTTAAATCCAAAAGGAAATGTGGGCATCTCTGGCTTTTCAAACCCCTTATTTAACAAAGAAGGCTCAGGGAAATTAAATTATTTTCTCAACACCACTCAGCCAGTTAATAACAGAATCTGACCCAAGGGAACCTTTATTTCCAGTCTGAGAGGCAACTTTACAGAGCTCAGAGCCTGGCAGCTTTGAAGCTAAACAGTTCTGAGTTCCAATCCCAGCCCTGCTGACAGAGCTGGAAATCTTACCTCTTCTAGTGCTTCCTGTAGGGGGAGTTTACAGAAATGCTGCAATGAAAGAATGTATGTTCCTCCTGTGATTCATATCAGCCTTGGTAAAAAGGATGCATTTCCTCATGTGTACAAGATTCAGCTGGAGCCTCATGCCATGCTATTGGAGGCCAAAGGAAAACAGGAATCTCTTTATTAGCCCAAGACCCCAAGAAGCCACAGCTCAGAAGGAATGCTGGGCCTCACAGTAAAGGGAAATTTTCTATAAGGTAGTGCACCTCACATGACTTGGAGATGAGGCTTTTGTCCCAATGTGTGCCACTGTTCCAGTGATTTTCTCTTTTCTCTGCTCCCCTAAGTCCACGCATCTTCCTCCCCATCCATTTATCCACAGTTAGATTTGCACTGTCTAATATGGTAGTCACTAGCTAGTGTGACATTTTAAATTTAAGCTCATTAAAACGAAGTGAAATATAAAATTCAATTCCCTTCACTAGTCACACTTCAAGTGTGCTGTGTAGCCAGAGGCTGCCATATTGAACAGCACAATACAGAATAATTCCACCACTGTAGCAAATACAACAATACACCCTCTTATCCCTGGTTTTGATTTCTGCAGTCTCAGATACCTGTGGTCACCCATAGGACAATGATTTTGAATGGAACATTCTGGAGGAAAATAATTCATGTTTTAAATCACATGCCAGTTTGAATAATATGATAGAGCCTTATGCGGTCCCACCCCTGTCCTGATGGGAAGGTGAGTCGCCTTTGTCCAGCACACCCATGCTGTGTCCTGTAGCTGCCCCTGCCTTCATAAGTCAGTAGCCATTTTGGTTATCAGATGGACCGTCATTGTGTCACAGTGCTCGCATTCATGGAAACCTTATTTTACTTATTAACAGCCCTAATGTCCAAAAGCAGTGACGCTAGCCATTTGGACATGCCTAAAAGAAGGCATAACACACTTTACATGAAAAGGAGGAAGCTTATCATACATATGTATACATGGGAGAAAACATAGCACATATACGGTTAGGTGGTATCTGAAGTTGGACACGCAGTGGTGGTCTTGGAACATAAGCCACACGGATGATGGAAGAATACTTGTGGAGCACTGGTGGGTTAGGCTGACCTCTATCATTGCTCATTCTTTGCTCTCTCTTCTCTCTGTCTCTGTCTCTGTGTCTCTGTCTCTCTCTGTGTGCTTGTGGCTATGTCTGTCTGTCTGTCTGTCTGTCTGTCTGTCTCTCTCTCTCTCTCTCTCTCTCTCTCTCTCATCCAACCAGAAATTGTTGCATGTCTAGTTGTTAGCTTGTAGGTAGCTCCCTGGGTTTGGGAATAGCTTTGTCTCCCATCCCTGCCTAGCAGCACTGTCTATGCAGAGCACTACAGACATGTGGTTCTGCAGACCTGGCACTATGCTTGGGTCCAGAGTAGGTTAATTGAAAAAGGTTCTGACTTGGTAGTCTCCGTCTTTCTTCATCTTCACCCTGACTTCCTGTGTTACCCCCTAGTGTTCCTTGTAGCTGCAGGCTAAATGACTTAATCAGCTCCTCAGGCCCCAAGGTCCTGCTGGTTCAAGCAGAGGTTGGAGGGTTGGGGCTAATCACCCATTTCTGAATTGACTCAGCACTCCTTGCTTTTTTGGTTTCTTTCTTTCTTATGACCTCAATTTCTAGTCCAATATCTGTGCTAACAGCAAGATAGCAACCACAGCTATCTGCACACTGGAATCCAAAGAGGAAGGCCACATTCATGTTTCCAGACAATTATTGGCTTCTCCTAGAAAGAAGAAGAAGGCAGGAGGGAGGCAGGAAAGAGCTGCCCACCTTCTTGCTTCCCCAGAAAGTGCTGTTTATTTTGCCAGTTGAAAGAATCAAAACAAGACTAGTGGAATACCATACCCACCACTTACAGAAGCCATTCGGAATGTTCATCAGTTTTTCTTTCTTTAGTTTCTTGTTCCCAACTAAAACACTTTTTTTCTTAAATTTCAGTGACTTATTCATTCACTCACTTGTTCTTTTAGCCAGAGATACCCATCAGAACCACCCAGAGAGGTTTTTTCCCTAAAGCACACAAACCTGAACTAGGTCCCAAGAAGAATCTGAGTCAGGGGAGCTCTCAGAATTAGTGGGTGAGTACAGTGGTGTTAGGTAAAGCTCATAAGGTTTCCCTAGGCTGTCCTGACCCTGGATCCTGGGTAGGGAGCCCTGTATTCATTCATTCTTTGATCATCTGTTCAGACAGCAAACAGTCTTTGATGACAAGCGCTATGTGAGGTAATGGACAACAAACGTCTACATGTAGAGGATCTCAGGCTGGCCTACCATACCTAGGTGACTTCTGAAAAGTACTTCCTGATCTGCAGGAAGTATTCCAGAAAAATGTCAGTCAGAATCTCTTGTGAGGAGAGACCTGGGCACCAGCATTCTTCAAACTGTTCTCATGATTCCAGTATTGTAGCTGTGGAATGGGAGAAAGCTAAAAAGGACGTGGAGACAGAGAAGTTCTGTAAGCCCTGTTTAGAAGATCAACATAACTTCCAATAGACACAGTCACAGCAAGCATCCTCAGCAGCTAAATGCCTTCACTGGCCTCCCTCAGGTAGACAAGATGGAGAGGCCTGGCCCAAGTACCATTCAAAGAACATAGGTCTGAATGCCGCCCAGAGGGGAAGCCCCTTCAGTTAGTCAGACCACAGACTTGAACTTGAAATGTCTCACCCTACTGACCACACGAAATCTGTTTGAAACAAGGAGCCCCTGTCATCTCAGAGATGCCACCATGCTTAGGGGAAGTGGCCAAGGGCAGGGCAGAAGCACAAGAGCCTGTCTCTCATCTTCCTCCACTGTTTTTACTCTCTGGTCAATGGTTTTGTCCATGTTTTTTGAGCATTTATCATGAGTCAGTCACTTTGGCAAACACAAAAATGAAAAAAAATAGAAAAAGAAAAATCTTGAGGAGCAGAATTTGTTTCCCTCTCAGAGAGTACATGGTCTTATGCAGGGTTCAGACTTTCTGCATAAAACGAGGGACATAATGACAATCTCTAAGCTCAAAAGGCCTCCATGCCACATGCTTCTGTGACACTCCGATGAATGTTAAAATGGAAAAATGTTGTAATTCTCCGAGGCTGACTTTTCTAAGTAGCTGGTAAATAATAAACAGACTTTTTTGGGCAGAGGGTGTTGGGCTGGCCCAGTTGCCCACATTTATGGGTCAAATTAATTCCACACATACACCTCAGGAACTCAGTGCTGATGAGAGATGAGTGTTCTGCCGAGCCCGACAGTCTTGTGGGAAGACCACAGCCCATTTCTCCTCTCCATTCTTCGAGGGGCCCCACCTTTCTTCTCTCTCATCTCAGAAATAGCACTGGGCAGGAACATCTACCTGTTCAAGTGTTGCTCTCTGCACATCCATTTAGGGAGTTGTTTGTCTACGCTATTGTGATTGTTTTAAGCCCAACCTTTGGTCCGTTTGCTTCAGCCCAACAGTTCTTAGACTAAGCCAGGACTACTTACAGCAGGGAAAGGATCTTCGATGAGAGGAGTACAGTAGTGGACTCAGATTCTATTCTGTACAGGACCTATTTCCTTTTATTTTATCATTCAGTTTCAAAAAACTTCAAAAGGAAAGCTGTGTTGTAGTGGGGAGGGCAGGAAGTTCAGAATTAAGAAAACTGGATTCAAGTGAGCCACAGAAAATTGATGGTATTTTTCCTTTTGCTACCTACAAAAGTAGGAATTTCATATGGTTCTACCCAATATAACTGTAAATAAATTTATGCTCCCTGTGTCTCAGTTTGTTCATCTGTAACATAGAAAGAAAGCTCTTCATCTAACAGAACTATTATGTCATTGTGGGATGAGTTCTCGAAGATAATATCTCAACATACTTCTCTCTTGTAAAAATTGAACACTCAGCATCCACAAAATGCTGAGTCATTGACTCCAAAGGTTTGTTTGTTTGTTTTTGCAGTATTAGGTATTAAACTCAGACTTTACACTGAGCTACATGGTCACCTTTTTTTTTTTTCTTTTTTTGAAACAAGGTCTCCCTAAACTGCTGAAGTGGCTAGGCTGTGATCCAGCCAGTGGTCCTTCTGCTTCAGCTTCCCAGGGTGCTGAGATTACAGGCGTGTGCTACAACACACCTAGCTACCAGCTGTCATTGTTATGATAAACTCCTTCCTGGCAACCTGACTTTCTTGGCCTCAGCGCTGCAGAATCCTGTCATGCCAACAGAGAGGTGGGAACTGAAGTGGTCGAGGATTTGGGACACAGATCAGGGTCGACCTGAGTTCTGTCCTCCTCAACTGTGGAGCTAGAGTGAGCCACACCTTCCAAGGGTCCCAGCTCTCCCTCTGCAGAAGGGGAGGTCACTTCTATTTGGGGACTGTTTTGAGAACTAGATGGCTGCACGTGTAACATGCTGGCACAGCAGATCCCAAGCAACATGAGGGGTGGGGACTCTGTAGGGAGCCCCGAGGGGTCTGCAAAAGCAGGCTGTGGGAAAGTTGGAAGCCCTGCAAGGGCACACACAGACAAAAGAACCTGCTTGCGAGGTTTCTGGCTTTCAGGATCCAGAAGGAAGGATTCCCTCCCCCTGGAAACTGTACTGGAAAGTGAGAGGAAGAAGGTAAGCAGCACAATCACCGAAGCCGTCAGCAACCAGATGCCGGATGCAGCTAAGGCTCAGAGCCTTAATTGGGGATTAGAGGCTGAACTTTACCAATGAATGTGCCGCCTCGGTCACCTTATTAAAAGCTGGAAAATTCTCCATGCAGATGCAGTGACCTTTTGTGAAGTGACCTGGAGGCTAGCTGGGCTCTAAGGAGCATCTTGCCCTGACAAGACACTGGTCCCTGTCCTCCCCATCCCCCCTGACTTGTCTGAGCATCCTTGTCCACCCTCACACAGCACCTATGTGAGAGAGGGAGGCTGACAAGGCTCCTTATGTGGGACTCTCATGGGAACTGGGTGAGCCCAGCTGACCCCATACTTCTCTGCCTGGGGTCTGCTTGTTTTGGACTTCAATTGTTAGCCTTAGCAAGACATCCTTACAACTCAAAAATCTACATGTTTCTTTTTAGAATGCAAGGGAAAATGACCCCCTTAGCTCTGTTTCTCCAGGGGCTGGTGGTGTCTCCATCAATCCACCTCCTCATGGATGCTTATCACTATATCCAGATGGTGCCCAAAAGCCTCCTGAAATCATAGGTGGGGCCTTTGGAAGGTGATGGGAATTAGAGAGGTATTATAGTGACTCACTGTAGGCAGGTGGAGTGGATCCAGAAGGTTGTGTTTCCCTGCTTGGCTTGTTCCTTGGTTCTCTCTGCTTCCTGTACACCATGCCCTGAGCAGCTGTCTAGGTTTGGAGCCAACACACTATGGACTGAAGCATGAACCAAAACATACCTCTCCTCCTTTAATCTACAGGTACTGGATACTGCATCTGAGCTGCAAGATAGGACTTTTTAGCCCCTCATGATCCCATGGGTGACAAAACAGGACATTCACTCTTCAAAGTATACAGAGGCAAATTGTTTTCCCAGTTTCTGGGTTTTCTTTTTACTCTGTTGGTGATTTCATTTGATGTGCAAAAACTTTTCAAACAGATGAGATCCTGGTTGTTGATTCTTTGAAGTATTTCCTGTGCCCTCTGGGTTTTGTTGATGAACTCTCTGCCTACCCCTATGTCTTCAAGATTTCAACCTACTTTCTCTTCCAGCAGATTTAGTGTTTCTATTGTAATATTTAGACCTTTGATCAAAATGGATCAAAGGTCTAAATATTAGGTTATTTAGGTTTAACAAATAACTTACTATTTAGGTTAGTGCATGGTGATAGACAACGGTCAAGTTTTAGTCTTTAGCATATAGAGAGCCAGTTTTTCTAGGTAGTTTAACAAAAAGGCTATGTTTCTTCCAGTGAACATGTTTGGCCCCTTTATCAAAGTTAAGGTAGCTGAGTGTGTTTGTAGTTGTGTCTGCATCTTCTAATCTGTTCCACTGATCCTCAGGTCTGTGTTTTTGCCAATACTATGCTGATTTTATCACAATAACTTTGTGGCATAATTTCAAGTCAGAGATTGTCCTTGAGACAAAGCACTTCTACCTAGAACATGTAAAGAATTTTTTAGGGGCCAGGGAGATGGCTCAGTGGAATAAGTGCTTCCCTGCCAAGTGCAAGAGCCTGAGTTCAATCCCCGGTTCTGAAAAAAAAAAGAATTTTTTAAAAACTCAGGCCCCAAAAATTCAAAGACCCAATCCAAATCTGAGGTGAATACATAATTCTCAGATGAAGAAATACAAATGGCAAATAAATATATGAAAAAAATGTTAGTCATTTGAGAAATGGAAATTAAAATGGCACTGAGATTCCATCTCACTCCAGAAAGAATGGCTATCATCAAGAAGTCAAAAAATAACAAATACGGGTAGAGCTCTGGGGAAAAAGAAACCCTTCTTCACTGTTAGTATAGACTGGTACAGTCACTGTGGAAATCAATGTGGAGATTCTTCAAAAAACTAGGGTTGGACTAGCTACTATGAAGACAACAATATGCAATATATTAATTATTGTAACTGTCCTACTGACCTGTTTTG
>NDGM011091541.1:3424-15798 GCA_002564305.1 Octomys mimax
TGAAAGTGAAGTCCCAGGATCTCTCACCAGGCCCTTCCTGATGTCCAGGCCTCACGGGCTAGTGACTTTTTAACTCACATATTCATGTTTGTTCTTGGAAGATTTTCAAAAAATCAAAAATAATGCAGTGAGCTCCATGCCCCTGTAGTACAGATCATACATTTGATAATGTTTGCCCGTGCTGCTTTTATCCTTCGTTCTACTTGTGTGTGGGGTGTGTCTGTGTGTGTGTGGGGTGTGTGTCTGTGTGTGTGTGTGTGGTGTGTCTGTGGTGTGTGGTGTGTCTGTGTGCACGTGTGTCTGTGTGTCAATGTGTAGTGTGTGATATGTCTATGTGTGGTGTGTGTGTATGGTATGTCTGTGTGTGTATGGTCTCTCTGTGTGTCTGTGTGTGTCAGTGTGTAGTGTGTGGTGTGTCTGTGCCTGTGTGTGTATGGTGTGTGTGTGATGTGTGTGTGTGTTGTGTGTCTGTGTGTGTGCCAGTGTGTAGTGTGTAGTGTGTGTGAAGCTCGGCTCGTGGCATTCTGCACACACACTTGCTATCTTTTACCTACCCAGCAGGTGCACAAGAAATGCCTCCCAGCTATAGGTACAAAGGCTGGGATTCCGAGGGTGTGGCCCCTGCCCTGGGGCATGGCGCTCCGAGAGGTGGGGTCTGAGCCCCCAATTCCACACTGTTTGGGGGCTCACAGGAACCCGCTGGAACCGAGCTATGTGGTTCGCTTCATTTCTGTATTTTAGGTTGCACTGGCAAAGATCAGGGATGTATTTACAGTAGGGCGCTACCTCAGGAGTCCTTGGCTCCGAGATGCGTCCTGGCCGCTTCATTCTTTTAATAATTAGTGAGGCTGGTCGTGTGGCTGACCTGCCCGGCTGAGAAGCTGAGCCAGAAAACCTGGGCATGGCAGCAATGCACCAGGTGCCCTGCAGACACGGGGCCCGGGTCGGCGTGGCACCTGGCTGCGGGGCTGGTGGCGAGGAGCCTCGAACCCTCGCGCCACAACGGTTCCTGCAGGCACGGGGCCGGCTAGGCTTCCATATCACCCTATCGGGGAGGGTTCCGTTCAGAGCACACCAGCCCATCCTTACTTTTGGTTCTGTTCGTCCATGTTTTAAATTTCTTTCTGTCTTATTACTTGGGGAAGCAGAGGTAGTTTTGCATTTTCACTTACAGTATCTCCATATTTTTCTACTGTGTTATGCCTTTGAGGGCTGCTGCTTTTGCATAAGGCGCTTCTCTGTAGAGGCATCTGCAGGGCCCGCTGGCTCTGGCGGTGAGGGCAGGCAGCCTCCCCTTCCTTCTGGGCTTCTGCAGCCAGTGTGCTCTGCACCTGTCTGCCTCTGTCTTCCACTGGGTCTTCTGATTTGATGCAAATGAATTGTAAAAAATTTGCTTTAGTCTTCATTTTTTCGTTATCTACTTGTTCTTACACCAGCATTTGTTTTTGTCACTTTGTAGCCTTGCAGTGTTGTGTCATGTGCCGTTTTCATGTCCATATTGGGTTACATGCCATTTAATGGATAGTCTTTGGAATGAAGGGGCATTTAATACATTTGACTTCAGCGTTTGTACTAACCTGTAAATCATAGGTAATTGTAAAGAACTTATGAATTCCCCTAATCAAAAATGTATGCTACTAATTTTGGAAGTTGGGGGAAGGTTTTTTTTTATGATGTTCCAGAAAAGAATTACACTAAGGAAATAAAAAGTTCTTAATTTTAGTTACATTGTATTTCCTAGTTTTTGCACATCTGGAATTTGTTTTAAGACTGCACTTAGTACATCCAGATTAAATAATGAAGTAGCTAACAGCGGCCTGCATCATTGTCTACAATATTTCAATGATGTTGGGGAGAAATTTGTGTTCCTTATGAAATCATGTGAAACTTCTTCCCCAGTGATTTTTCTTTTTGAACTCTCTTCAGATAGCTGGAGAAGAGAAGTAGCATTGGTTCCTCCTGAGTTCAGAGTGTAGTTGTCCGATTAAGCTGTGTTGTTTCTTCCCTCCCTGTCATTTATATGACTCTCCCCGACCCTCCATGCTGAGATTTTCTCCTTTGTCGGGGGAAGGCTGGTAGGCAAACCTTTTTATTTTGAGGAGACGTCTGACTATATACCATCTCTGCGCTTCGAATCCTCTTTTATAAACGGACAACAATGACATTTCTTTACTTTCTGACTGCAGTCGTGTTATCCAGCTGTTTGATCCGGTGCTCAGCAAGCCCTGCGCAATTATTTTTCTTTACCAGGTGCATTGGGAACTGATAACCGACCAGAAGCACACACTGCTAGTTTAAGTGGTGGTAATGGTGGTGGCGCTGACAGTGGTAATAGTCCTGGGAGGAGGAATGCTAGACTACTTAGCTATATTTTTCTAGGGCTGGGTGTTGGACCTAGAGCCTTTACACTGAGCTACATCCCAGACTATTCTTATATTTTTATTTTAAGGCAAGGTGTTGATAAGTTGCCCAGGCTTGAATTTGTGATCCCCCTGTACCCACCTCTCAGAAGGCTGGGATTTTAGGTGTGCGCCCCCACACTTGGTTAACCGGCTGTAATTCATGAGTTTTTGTAGGAGTTAGGAAGCGTCACTGATACTTTGAATTTTCATCACTTGAGAAATCTGTTCTCCCTAGGCCTGAGTTCAGAAAGTATCATAACTGCAAAACCTAAACATGACTTACATCTGATTTGAAAAATTGAGTGTTTTCACTAGTGCATTTAATAATATACTAATCATTCTCCTATAAAATTGCGCAGAAAGCCCAATTGCAGGTCCGTCTCCAGCCCTCTTCTCCACTGTGTTAGGGACTAGATGTCCATCTGGGCAGTCCACTGGAGCCGGAAGCCGCGCAGGTAATGGTAGAGCTGAAGTGCACACTCTGATTTCAAGCCACTGTCGTGTGTGTGCCTCGGCAAACCCTCTGGGGTGGCGCCCATTCTTGTCCTCTAAATATGGACACAGATGAGGGATTAACACTGTGCTCTGGGGTAAATCACACATATAGCTTCTCATTTTTACTTCAAGTTGATCCTATGTATTGCATTTCCATTTTTCACTTATTTGTAATTGGTAAAAATATAATGATGCTTCAGAGCAATCTGTGTAGAGAATCCTTAGACATTTAAGAACTTTGTGGTGAGACACCGCTGTGCTGGTGGCAGTGCTGAAATGTCCTTCTGGCGAAGGCGTAGGCCAGCTTGGAGGAGCCATCGCTGCAGTGAGCTGGATAGCCAGGAGCACAGGCACTGCACACTGGAGCCTGGCCCTTGCCCAGGCACTGTGGGCAGCTCTCTGTGTGTCTCAGAGAGACTGGAGACTCAGACTCGCAGTGAAAAGAGTGTGCAGAAACTTAGGAAGATCCCAAACTAGAGCCTTGTGTAGCTCTGGAGCTCCTTATGTGCCGTAGTTTCTTTGGGTAGTTCTCAAAGTTGCGATTTTAGTCTGCCTATGACCTCCTTCCTTGCCTGGGCAATGATTTATAGGAAGTCTTAGATACAACTCTGATAGCAAGCGTGCTTTTATGGTTCACAAGCCAATGCATATGGGTGTGGGTTTCATGATGGTTATAAATAAGCTAGAATGCATTCCAAGGTGAGATTTCATCAAATGAGGTAGAAGGAAGCTTATGTTTTGAGCTCAAATCTTCTAGAAGTGATTCAGCCAGGGCCAGGACCAGTACTGATGCCCTTCCCCGTGACTGGAGGAGGAGGTCTCAGGAGACTTGTGGCACATGTACCGCCGTCCTTGGTGATTTCCTGTCCCCAGGGCTTGGCAGGTGGGGTCTGGAAGTGTTTCACTCCTCATCGGTCTCCTCCTGCATCCCCCAGGCAATGGGAGGAACCCACAATCCAGAGCTGCACCGCAGACCTATGAGCTGAGTTGCAGCAGGGCTACTACCACATCTTGGACTTGGACAAGTTGGACGTTCTGGGCCACTGCGTCCTGAGATGTAGAATGTGCAGTGTTCTGTGCCCCCAGCTGAACAATCCAACACAACTCCTCGGTACTGAAGTTTTTTTTAAAAAATCACTGTACCATGTACGAATGCCTGACTGTTCTTTTGGAGAATGCGTGCTTGTGCTTGTGGTACGGAGAAACCATCCATTGTCATGAGGCTGCTTTGCTCTGCCTGCGCGGGTGTGAAGTACAGATACACCAACCTGGAACAAAGCAGTCCTCCCGGAGCGGCGCCTGCCTTCTCAGTCAGCGGGCGCAGGGCCTCTGGCGTCGCAGAGGAGCTGTCTCACCAGGGACTTGCGTGCCTGCATGGGGGATGTGGCTCGGGGGCACACACTGCAAAGCTTAGTGTGATGGGTGATGGTGAAGGAAGTCTCAGCCCGTCATAAAGATTAGCAGGCTGTGTAATTCAATTTAAAATTGGTCGGCGTGTCCTGACTGTTGCAAGGCCTTTCTTTTTTGTTTTATGGCCATTCCATTATGTTCTGTCTCACGCTCCTAGAGCGGAGCACACGGCCAGCGTCTTCTTCCATGGTTCTCCCACTGGAGAAAGGGTTGTTGGAAGAGATTGTCTTAAAATGAGCTAAGAAAATGCTTGCTCAATTGAATGCACCCTTGTTTGCTTTCTCCATTTTATTTTTTTTTTAGCATAAAATGAATTGCTTTCGAGCAAGCAACCAGTGAGAGTGGCGCATTCCATTCCTTTAAGGCCTTCCCTGGCACGGGGCTTGGTTCTCAGAGGCCCGGCGTCGGCACTTATCTCCAGTACTGTGGGCATTATGGTGCCATCGGAAGTCCATGCACGGGCTCCTGGTACTGCAAGACCGACAGACCTGCGTCTGACAGCAGTTACCCAGAGCAGGGGTTAATAAATGTCCTTAGAGTCACTGGCGTTATTTTCCTCATTACCAGAGAAGTGAGCAGCTCCGGAGCCTCCGGCTTCTCGCGCACAGCCTCATGCCTGCTAGTTCGCTGTTTCGGTCCCGGCGCTTCCTGCGCTCCACTCTAGTGAATATTCATGACAGGGAAAGTCTGAATCCTTGAGCCAAACAGCTAAAAACGACTGAACGAGATACGGCAAACATTGGCCCAAGTGCCCTTTTTTATGTGTACAAGGAATGAAGAGCTACTGAAAGAATTATAATGAGACACGGATGCCCAGAAATGGGGGGCGAAGTGAACATGCGCTGTCGTTTCCTCACATTCAGTGTCTTCTAGTGGGGAGGGAGGAACATCTTTGTTTGTGTTCCAGGAGGATTTTGCTACAGTGTGGGCGAAAGCACGCTTGCCACGTTTGCTGTCAAAGCAGCTTCCGGCAGTCAGTGAGGCACCGCAGTCAGGCCGCCGTAGGAGGCTAGCCCTGTGGCCTCCGCAGAACGGGGTGTGGCCACATGGCCTCCGCAGGACGGGGTGTGGCCTCTGCAGGACGTGATGTGGCCTCTGCAGGATGGGGTGTGGCCTCCGCAGGATGGGGTGTGGCCTCCGCAGGATGGGGTGTGGCCTCCGCAGGACGTGATGTGGCCTCTGCAGGACGGGGTGTGGCCTCTGCAGGACGGGGTGTGGCCTCCGCAGGATGGGGTGTGGACATGTGGCCTCCGCAGGACAGGGTGTGGCCTCCGCAGGACGGGGTGTGGCCTCCGCAGGACAAGGTGTGGCCTCCGCAGGACGGGATGTGGCCTCCGCAGGATGGGGTGTGGCCACGTGGCCTCTGCAGGACGAGGTATGGCCTCCGCAGGACGGGGTGTGGCCACGAAGGCTCAGGTGTTTTGCCGTTCCTGGCTTAGTGTCTTTCTTTTTCTGTCACATTCGTGCACCCTGACTGTAGTAGATAAAAAATTGTCCTGGTAGAATTAGTTGCCTGCTTCACTTTAGCGCTTTATGGCCGATCTAGACTTTTAGAAAGTTCTTGCAATGACTGTGGGATTTTTCAACTTTGTCAGCTTGTGGGCTGTGGAATGCCTGCTGTGCATGCGGTCTTCGCAGTGAGGGAACAGTAAGTGTTATCAAGAAGACAGAAGAGAGAGCCCTCAGGCCAAGAGGCTGTAGGAAGCACGTTAGCCTTGGTTCCTGATCCTCCATCTATGAGGACCTCGGCTTTGGAGCTACTCCGATGGGAGTTTACTTCTGAGGCCTTTTCAATACCCTTTGCAGCCAAAATGACTGGATTCGGAGAAGCCGGTGACTTCAGTTTAGCCCATTATATTCCTCACGTCTTGGCAGCTCTGTTTCCCCCAGCACCCAGTTCCTGTCTCCCGAGTCACTGTTCTTGCCCTGTCCAGGCAGGTGACAACAAGCAGCCTCCTGGAGTGTGGCTGTGACCTGTGGCATCATATTCTCTGCTGAAGGCCCAGGGAGCGCAGGAGATCGTGCAGCAGCGCACCCCCCTCTCCCGCATCACGGGGGTGCAGCCTGCTGTCTCTCCCCGCTCACACCGGCCTCTGCCAGACTCTTGTATCACGGACCACGTGTGTAGGAAGGGCTGATGCTTCTTTTTAAACAGCTTTAGAAACCATACAAAATTTCACTAAGCAAAGTAATAGGAATTCAACAATGGTTGGTGCATTGCACGATGTTATCGTCAATAAGTTGTTTAAGTTACCAGATATAAATCTGCAAAATTGGTTTTTAAAAATCAAAACAACAAAAGTTGCAAAGAATTGAAAAGAATAAAAAGAAAAAAATTAAGCATTAACTGCTCCTTTCAAAAGATCAGCCGAAATTGGCCGTGCAATCATCCACATTATCCTGCATATATACATAAATATATTTTCCTTTCTTCCTTTTGCCCTAATTCCAGTTTTTCCTTCCCACTGAACAAATTCTTTCCCCTTCACAGAATCTATTGTACTTTTCAGATTTTATTTACTCTTTCAGGTTCTCATACTCGTGAAACACTGTGATGTTTGCATATGCCAGTCTGATTTCTTTTACTTAGCAGTCCAGCTTCTAGTTGCATCCATTTATCTACAAAAACCTAAATTTTATTGTTTTTATGGCTGAATAATACTCCATTGATTAAAAATACCACATCTTTTTTTTTTATCCATTCCTCAGCTGACTGATATTTGGGCTGTTTCCAAGATTTAGCTATGACCATTTGTGTTGCTGTAAACATGGGTGCGCGTATATCACTATGGTACTTAGGAGGGGAATAGTTGGCTTGAATGAGACCTCCAGTCCCAGCTTTTTGAGGAATCTTCATACTGATTTTCATAATGGTTGTACCAGGATGCACTTCTACCAGCAGTGGAGAAGGGTTCCTTTTTCCCACAGCCTCTCCAGCATTTGTTATTGGTTGACTTCTCGATGGTAGCCATCTTTTCTGGGGAGAGATGGGATCTCATTGTTGTTTTAATTTTCATCTCTTGAATGACCAATGATGTTGAAAATTCTTTTCATATATTTATCTGCCATTTGTATCTCTTCATTTGTGCTGTATATATTCGTCTCAGATGCCCATTTTTGGATTGAGTCTTTGAATTTTGGAGGCCTGATATTTTTGTAATTCTTGATATGTTCTAGATAGGAGTTCTTTGTCTGATGGACAGTCTACTATAACTTTTTCCCAATTTGTCAGTTTTATTTTTATTCTGTGGTGATTTCTTTTGACATGGAGAAACTTTTCAAAAAGATGGGATCTGAATTTTTGATTCTTTGAAGTATTTCCCATGCAATTTGATTTTTGTTCATGAACTCTCTACCTACCCTATGTCCTTAGGACTTCTACCTACTTCCCCCTCCAAAAGATTTAGTGTTTCAGTTTTAATATTGGGCTGATGCTGCTTCCTGCATACAGGGTTGCAAAGATTCAGCAGGCAAGTGTATAAAGACCTTCTGGTGGCGCCCACTGAGAGTAAGTGCTGCACCTTCTCCTGAATGGAGTCATAAGCATTTGATCTCATCTACAGACCTCTGAGTGTCCATGAGTGCAGCAAATTGGACCAGGTGTTTGTCATGGAGAGCAGAAGACACACATGGAGTTTTGCTGGGTCACAGCATTACTCACTGACCTTGTGGAAGGGCAGTCATAAGTCCCATAAGTCAGGAGGCTTTGGGCTGCAGGAAACAGTACAGCAGGGCCTTATTGTCATGTATAAGACGTGGAGGAAACGCAGCAGACCAGCAGGGATGGTGGGGACTCCTGCTTCCTTAGGTGACTTGACAGTGCTAGGTGGAGAGGACAGTTCTTCTGGCTTGTCTCTTTGTGGAGGTGACAATTTCCAGTCAGGACCAGGTGACACACACTCTCTAAACAAGTTCTAGGGAAGAGCAGTGGAGGTCCTGACAAGTCGAGGTTCACCGCTCGTATAAGAATGGGGTCTTCTGTCCTGAGCACACTGCTCCTTCTGGTATGGAAACACGAAAAAGCTGAGGACCCTGCTGTCCAGGCTGACAGGGTAGCCTAGGAGTAGGCTGCTGTCCTTGGCCTCGGTTGTGATCAGTCTCCTAATCAAGTTTCTATAGGATACCAGAAGAGTCACCTGTACTCTTCCTGGATGCAGCCCACCTGATGTGACTGATGCAGGGCATGGGACCATGGCATAGTGTGGCCAGCAAAGGCAACAGCCATGGATAACTTTCAGAAAGGCCTTGTTTATCACCTTGTTTCTTATTTCATCTTGGAGTAATTTATTTGTTTATTTTTAATGTACTTAGTACAAAATCTACAGGGTCTCTCTACACAGATTGGACTCTTAGTGATTCTCCTGTTTTCAGCCTCCCAAATGCTAGGATTACAGGCATGTGCCACCACACCCAGTCTCAATTGCTGTCTCAGTGCACCCTGGGGGTGGGGCTGGCACGGCATGCTGGGGATGAAACCCTGGTCCGTGTGTCTGTCTAAACAGGCACTCTAGTCCACTGAGCTATCTGGCTGGCACTGTCTTGGAGTATTCTGTTGTTTTCCTTTTCTTCTGTTGCTTTGTCTCCTTTCCCTCCATCCCTCCCTCTCTTTTTTCCCTGCTTCCTTCTGTTTCATCTCTTGCCCATACCATGGAGCAGCCCTGGCCCCCTCTCTAGAAAACCCCTGTGCCTTTTCTAGGAGAAATGGTGACAGGAAGGAAGAGTGTGCACCTCTGCACATTCTGGTTCCAAGGGTCTCATGGGCTGAAGCATCCAGGGGCTCTGTGTTTGGTGGCCACTCTTGGCCCCCACTTAGCCTCCTTTCTCCCTTAGCCATCTGGAGCTGGCAGGTTGAAGGCCCCATAAGAAGTACCCTTATAACTATCCAGCTTGTTAGCTGTCACTGTCACTTGGTCCCCAAGTCTTGGGAAGGCACTTGGCTGTGACCTGAGCCTATCAGTACAGAGGGCAAGGACCCTTGGCTCCATCTGTAGAAAGAGAGACCGCACAGAGGTCAAGGCCAGTGAAAAGCATTGCTGTCTAACAGGTCTGCACTTCCAGAAGTCTCGAGCACCCCCTTCCGGTGGCCTGGACTCCACAGCAGGGGACCAAGGACTCTCTGTGGACTGGGGTAGAAGTAGGAGAAGAGACATCCCTTCCCCCTCTTGGTGGGGCCATGTTGTTGACCACCAAAGCCATTTGTCTAGAAGATGGAAAGAGATGAAGTGAGGGGAGTGTTTTTCCTCAAGGTCATGGCCTAGTCTGATCTAGAGAATCAGAGTCTCCCGAAGTTGAGGCCAGAATCTGAGCTTTTAACCCCCTGTGCAATTCAGAAGACTGACATATTTGGACACAGCTAGCCTAGTGGGGCTGCATCAGTCCTTATAAGGGAAGCCTTAGTGCGCTCAGTTCCTGGTGTTCTAGGAATCAGGTCACGTGGGGTAGGCTGTTACCCCAGTGTTCCTGCCTCCAACCTGGTTCAGCCAGAGGATGCGTGAGGTTCACTTTGAAGAAAGGTTTCCCTGCACCCCACCCTACTGCACTGTCCCATCACAAAGTGATCACCAGTGGACCAAGAGAGAAGGTTGTATGACCTCTCATTCTCCCTTAGCCATTATGGACAGGAGAGAGAAATCCGTGAACTCTCACGACCAGGTTATGGATGGTTGGAGGTGGCCAGGAGAGTGATCATGAAAGGGACCCTGGGGAAGGAGCAGAGTCCTGGGGCTGGTCTCTGAGGGCTCAGTGCCATCACCACAGTCCTCACAGGGCATTGTCACTGCCTTCTGGATGTCCCTGGATGGGGCTATTGTGTTGGGACAAACCACAGAGATGGAGCACAAGGAAGTCAGCACATAGATTGGGAGTGCTGAACTGCTCTGAGCCACTAGCCACCACCACTGCCACCAATACCATCACCACCACAAATGCCACTAACACCACCACCACGAAAACCACCACCACCATCTCTACCACCAACACTACGTCCATCACCAACATCACTATCACCACCACCACCAAGAGCACCACTACCACCGATGCTACTGCCAGCACTGCCACTACCCTCAGCACCACCACCAGCAAGACACCACCACCACCACCAACAGTAACACCACCACCATCACTACGAACAACAACACTGTCACCAGCATTGCTACGTCTTCATAGCTGACTCAACATTAGACTCTTAGGTTTTCTTACTAAGGCAGAATGTTGAGTAAACACATTTTAGAAAGGTTTTTTATCACAAAGATAGTTTTTGAAAATCAACTAAAGGACCATAGAAAATCGCTGTGTCTAAGTGTTCTCAAAAAAATTGAGATTTTGAAGGGACCATGTGCAAGGTCCCCTCTTCTGGGCATCACCTGTGTGTGTGTGTGTGTGTGTGTGTGTGTGTGTGTGTGTACATGTGTACGTGTGTGTACACGTGCTTGCATAGGAGTGCATGGGTGCGCATGGCATGTTCTTCTGCACCTTTTCGTGATGCTACACAGTATCAGGGAAGTTTGCTTCTTTTGCACTCTGCAGCTGATTGATGAAGGCTGGGCAGCCAGGAAGACCGTTCCCCTCGGGTCCTGCTCTGGACGCCCGGGCAGTGGCTCCCTCTCACTGCCTGCTGAGCCTAGTGCGTCACCATTCGGCACCGAGTCCATGACCGTAGCAGGCACTCAGTCCTTTCCTGTCTGCTTGTCCCGCCTGGGAGCAAGCCCGTAAGGGCAGAGGCCCTTGAGTCTTGCTGAGTCCTTGTTCTCAGCCATCACTGAGCACGCTGCTGTCATAGCACCCCAGGGAATATTTGCAGAGTGCTGCAGCAAGGTTGTGGCCATCCACAGGTGTTCTGACATCCTGCTGCTTGATCAAGTCTCCCCCTGACTTTAGAGAGGATCTGAGATCTGACGAGATCTCATGGGATCTAGTGAGGTTTCTTTCCCCCAAACCTGAAGGCTTGGAAAAGCAGGTTGAAAGTTGACATGAGCCCAAAAGAAGAAAAAGAACAGGAAATCGCCAAGTGGGAGAGCCTGAGTGTGGAGCTGACGGTGAGATGCGGCAGGACCAGTCCAAGGACTGGAAATCTCACCAGAGTGCTAGAAGGAGGTCATTCCTCAAGGTTTGCGCACATCTGAGTACAAGTGCTTAGAGTTCTCAGTTTTGGAGAATTGTGTTGGACTCGACAAAAAGACTTTCCCTTCTCACTCAGGTACCTGATCTGCAGTTTCTAGTCAAAACTCTGCAAAAGAATTTAATGTTTTAAAAAAATAAAAGTAGATTTTTTTTCTTGAAAGAAACTTGACCTCCACTTCCAGCAGTTGAGTCAGTAACTGTGAGTCAGGAACAGGGCGCACACCTGGAACCCCGGCACTCTGGGAGACAGGGGTGGTCGGCAGTAGTCCTCGCCCAGCCTGGGCAGATCAGCCATGGGGCTAGGGTCTGACTCAAAGGGAAGAATTTTAAAAAGCCGGAGACTTAGCCCAATGAGAGGCTCTGTGTCCAAGCTCCTTAGAATGTGTGCATGCGTGCGCGCGCACACACACACACACACACACATGCACACAAACACACAGGAGCACACATGAACATACACATGTTCAACATGTTGGGTAAAAGCTCACGCTCCGTGACCAACCCCAGTGAAAAATGAAGGCAGGTGTTTCAGAGACGTGTGGAGACAGGACCCCGTGGTTGACGTGGGCCTGCCTGTGAGAGAACAGTCACATAAAGGAGGTTTGCTTAAAACTTTCAGAAACTGCTTTGGAATGTGAAAGGAGTAGCTGAGGGAAAGAAAACAGCTGCTTATAGAAAAACAAGTAAGTGGAAATTGGGGTACTGAAGTCACAGACGACTGTTACAGCTGCGTCTTATTAATGGCGTCTCAGTGGTAACAGCAGAGGCAAAGAGAAGCTTGGAAGGAAGGTAGATGGGTCCAGAGAGAGCGTCTCTGTCCGCTTCACCTGCGCTCTGACCTCAGTTCCCAGCTGCGATGGCTAAACAGACGTCTGCATGAGAGGACGTCTACTGATTCTAAACCCTAAGAACAAAGGCTGGAAACTCCTCACACCAGTAGTGCTGCAC
>NDGM011091546.1:0-14466 GCA_002564305.1 Octomys mimax
CGAATCTGGGTCCTTGCACTTGCCAGGCAGGCACTTAGACCACCAAGCTATCTCCCCAGCTCTGTCTACCAAAATTGAAGAATAAATTTCAGGGCTAAAGGAGGGGCTTAGAAGAGTATTTATAAGAAGAAGAAAAAGCTCTTGGTATATACCCGGGAAGAAGTCCAACGTACTCTTTTGTGTTTTGTTTTATTTTAGCCTTATTTAGATAGACACAGCATGGGTATTTGCTTATAGATGACGAGTTCAAGAGCTCAGAAAGAACCTGGTTATCTTGCATTTCTAATGTTTTCTCTGGCATGATGTACAGAGGTGCTGTGGACTAATTTAGCATACCTCTTCCTTGGGCACAAAGGTTCTTGCCATATATGGTTTTTTTGTTTTTGTTTTTGTTTTTTTGGTGGAACCAGGGATTGAACTCAGGCCTTTGCGCTTGCCAGGGAAACGCTTATACTACTGAGCCATCTCCCCGGCCCCCTCATTATATTTTTTAGCTGTCTTCTTATGTTCATCATTGTGTGTCTGTTTGGTTTAGCTACTTGGATTAGCTCTGAATTTAAGTGGGTTATTCTATTTTTTTTTTAACCTGACTCTATTCTTGGATCTCTTGAGTGCCTACACATAATAACTAAGCTACTAATCCATAAAAAGATAAATGGACTATTTGCAATGAAACATGAATAAATCTTTAAAATCTTTACCAGCAGCCTCAGAGTGAGAATCCCAGATTTCCATTACATTGGCTCTTCCCTCCAAACAAGACTGAGCTGTCAGTACTGTGCCCTTTGGAGGCACAGTGTCACAGAGCTGAGCCCCGGAGGCCAAGGCTCAGCTGCTCCCCAAAATGGAAAACAAGGTCGACAACTCAACCAATGGCCATCCACCGCAGAGGATCAGCGTAACCCTGGGAAGGACACAATGCAGAGAAAATTTAAGTGATAAACTGGTGGATCAAAAGTTCAGGAAGCCACATCTTGAAATCTCTGAGAGAGTTAAAGCTACACATGAAGCTTAGCTGCTTGGATTAGCTCTGAAATCTCTGACTGTAGCTTTAACACGAAGCTCACCCAGAAAAGTGAGTGCCGAGTACAGTGCTGCATCCGCAGGAATCCAGAGGCCAGTGGGAGGTCTGGAGATTGGGGGGCACAGAGCTGCAGAATTGGGAGGGTTGTGCAGACTCCAAAGGGTTCGTGGTGGCAAAATGGACAGTAAATAGAGCGGCCATGTTGTAGAACTCTTCAGGACTTTGAGATTTGTATTATATTAATGAATCTGTCCCAAATCCCAAGGCAAAACTCACCATAACTAAGAGAAAATTTCAGAGTTGGTTAAGTATTAAGGTATTTTTCTCTAAATTGCTTGAAAACCAATTATAGCATTGTTCCATTGTTTTTAAATGCAGAATAATCATTTGAAAAATACTAATTTAGAATATTTTTGTTTTAGATTTTGCATTTGCAGATAACGTAGACAAGTAAGTGTTTTTAGAACTCTTTACTTTTATTAGATTATTTCACAACTGCTTTAATCCTTAAATTATTACTGCTTTCTAAAACAGATTTTAATTACAAAATGACTAGCTCTTCAACAAATGAGAAAATGGCTATGTTTCTGTTATGAATGAATTCCAACTATTTATTTATTACATTTGAAATCTTCAAGGTTTTCATATGATAATTATGATTTAAAATAAATGACAAGGTGATTTAATGCATATAGAAACTTAATAATTATTAGCAGTTCCAAACAAGGGACTTTGTTTACTTTTCCTCTAAATATATTCAGTGGGTGCAATTATTATGTAGATTAGTATTTTAGATTCACTAAAATTTGCATTTCAGAAGCAAACACTTCATTAACTATGAGGGTACATCAAAATCATGAATACTGATTAAGTTGAAAATCATTTTAGTAGTTGAATTTTTCAACATTCTTTGATTTACCATTGAAAAATATTATCATGCAAATTTATAAAATATAACATAAACAATAACTTGGTAATATACTAATGACATTAATATGCATGATAGAAAAAATGACTTTAATCATCTCATTTAACATCATTTCCAAGAGTATATGCGTGAGTGTGAGACCAAAACTACAACAGATCCCCAAATATATCCAGATACTCTGTTTTAGACATAAACCATATATACAATAGTCACTTAGCCCAAAAGGCATGTGTCATTAGAGCCTATTTAATTATTTGATAGTGATGCTATACTACAAACAACACAGGAAATACAGCATTTATTTAAATAAAATTTCAGGTTGGTCAAATTGATTCTTTCCTGACATAATTGCTATCCCCGCAGAACTGTATTCGATGACCCCGAGGATGCTGTTTTTGTGAGGTCCTTGAAGAGATCAGTGATGACCATGGCCTCCATGAACTGGGACACAGTTCCCACTCGAGAGGAGAAATACCTTCAGGACAAAGGCACGGAAACTGCTCAAATGCTCACAGTTACACTGAGATAAGCCCCTGGCATCTCCACAAGTCCTAGTGGCGTTCAGTTGTACATTAAACTTCCCTGTGACTTAGCATATTATGTATTTTGCTATGGTTTGCATCTTTTAAACATACTTAGAAATATCAATAATGAAAACCAAACTCCTATAGTATAGGCTTTATAAGGATTTTGTTGAAGTTAACATGTACATAACAATGTATGAAGGTAGTAAGTGTTCAACTTAAGGAATTTTCAAAAAACGAATAGGGTCATTTGTTCCTGAAAAGGATACCTATGACCAAGAAATAGAACACTAGAGCACTCATTCCTGTTACTGGTGATAGGTCTTCCAAAATAATCACTGTGAGGATTCTCGGGAATAAGTTAATCATGTCTAATGGTGAAAGGCACATGCATGGAATCAGTGAATAGATGAACATTTTATGTCTGCTTTGTTTCTCTCATCATTAGAAGACTTATCCATGTTCTTGCTAGTAGTAAGGATTCTGTCATTCTCAGGGCTGTATAGTAGCCTACCACAATTTATATTTACCCAGAGTCTTGATTTTCATTGCTTCTGGAGTCATTTTTCAGTTCTGGGCTTGGGCCAGTGATCTGCACATGGCCTACCCAGACACGGGATGCCACAGGAAAAAGGAGCCAGATGAGCTGTTGACAAGCGCCTGAGGGAAAAACTTAGACATTAAGGTGATTCACATGTCCTGCTGGGTGCTCCCAATTAAGGGCCGGATTAAACTCTCACGCGAGGCAGAGTGACATTTCTGTCTATCCCATCTGTGCTCTGGAGCACAGACACACTATACATTGGGATGACATCAAAATAGGCAAGAGATGAAAGCTTAGCAAGTATAATTCATCACCAAGAATCAGCGGCAGCCTTGCCTCTGTGGGTATTTAGGATTCCGAGCATGGCCAGAGTCTGTGGATTTATGTGAGTGACTGTGTAAGAGGTGAGGAAAGGAAACACCACCTTCCCTTCCTCTGCATCCTGAGTCACTAACTGCCACATAGTTGTTGTGACGCTCACATAATCCCAGGGAGAGAGGTCCCTATTCTGGGGCACTGAAGCCTCAGGCTTCAAATGCCAGTTAAATTTCAGAAGACTGAAACCCTGGGTGAAAGCTTCCTTCTACTCTCAGGCCAAAAGAACCCCACACCACAGCAACCAGCTGAAGCTGCTCCTCAACTTGTGGGCTGCAGAAACTGTGAGGCGCACTGATTTTCATTATGAATTTGGAGGGAGATTTGCTACATAATAGACAAGTGACACACAACTCAGACTGATTGATGGTGCTTAATGGAATCTCTTGCAAGCTCGAAAAGGAGGGTCCGGGCACTGTTTCCCAGGGCTCCTGAGCAAGACCACACCACCTGGGGCAGAGAACTCGTCACTGTTTAAGCAGTTCTAGACACGCTACTGCACCGATCCTACTGAGGACAGCCAACTACCAGCCAGGTAACTGACCAGCAACTTACCACGAGCTGAGTGCCAGCCCAGACATCAGTCACACTGGGCGGCCACAATCTCCTTGATGAGGAAAAGGCATCTTTGGGATCAGAGTTAAGCTAGCCCATTAATTGCAAGCAGTATATTGTAATTAGACTAATGAGTTCAGGATGAGATTTTATAATCTTGAGGTTACCTACTAAAAGAAAAAAACGTGTAGTCGTTATTTTGTGTTCATTCACACAGTCACTAAAATGAATGAAAAATTTGCTTTAATTTGAAAAAAAGTCAAAGACTGCATTTATTCTTCACTTAGAAAACTAACAGAACCATGCCCCACTTACATGAAGAAAAAGATTTGCCTTATAGTGCATTTTCAGTACTGGATGTTTTTATTCAATAATGAACAACGACTGGTTATGACTAGGAAAACACTAAATCCCATTTCAGGGGACACACAAACTAGAAGATACAACCCAAAAGTTACCTAAAATTCTTCCAAAATGTAACGAACTATTTAAATGAGAGGGCATTCTTTTATTTATTTATTTTTTTGTGGAGCCAGGGATTGAACTCAGGCCCTTGCACTTGCCAGGCAAGCGCTTATTCAACTGAGCTATTTCCCCAGCCCCGAGAGGGAATTCTTAACTAGGTTCTTTGCTTTAATTGACACACACTCAAAGTGGCTGAAGTGAAAGTGTATTTCGGGGCCCACTGCTAGGTCTCATGACTAGAAAACAAAATCCTACTATACAGAGGATTCTGGCTAAAATCTGGGCTTCCAGAATCTGACACACCTAGCTTACTTCTTATTACTTGTCTTTTACTACTGTTAGTTGTTATTTGAAAAAGTTCACCACTCTGGGCTTCAGTTTCCTCTTGTCCAATATTGGCAGAGACCGCACAAGTCTGAGCTTGAGATAATGTACATAAAGTGCAAGGTACAGCGGCTTTCTCAAAGTAAGTATTCGATATACGTTAGCTATTGCATCTGTCGTATCCCAAGGTGTCTATACCCTTTAGAGACTGTACTTACATGGACTAAATGTCAGTGTGCCCTCCAACTTAATATACTAATATCTAATTCCCATGAAGGATCCTTGGGAGGTAGCTGGGTCATGAATGTAGAACCCTCAGTCCATTTTAAAGGGCCAGAGAGTAGATTGATCTTTTGTAATGTGAGGCTACAATCAGACGTCTCACCTTGACTTGGGAAGAGCGCTCTTACCAGGACCCCGGCCCTGCTGGCATCCTGACCTTGGACTTTGGCTTCTAGAACTGAGAAGAAATTCTTGAGTACACCTCCTAGTGTATGATCACTTTTAATAGTAAATCAAGCTAAGCTGCCTGATGTATTAGCATAATTAGGGAAATACCACACATAGATGCAGCCATGCAAATGTAGATTTATTTTTAAGGCATTAGCCCCATCACTGTGTGGGCTGGTGAGCTCCGTTTCTGGGTAGGCTACATTCTCTCATCTTCCTGATTCTTCCTTACATGCATACATCGACTTTCTCCACACACTCTGTCTCCCCATGAGAAAATTCAGTGTCAAGAGTCGGCTGAGAAATTCTGTGGGTGATTTCATTTGAACTCATCATTATGCCAAGACTCCCTTGGCAAAATAAATATATTCATCAAAGACATTTGTCTTCTATATAGACAAACATTCATCTTCTGGAATTATTCATCTTCCCCGCCTCTCTTCCATCAACACGGCTTTTACTTACGTTCTCTGACCTGTAATGGCCATGTCTGTGTGTGTGTGCATGGCCATCATGCTTCTCCTTCGGCTCATTCCATTCTTTGCCACACAAGGAGCTGGGCTCTGGCAGACTGGCCAGGGACCCTGGGCTCTGGACGATGGTACTTGGAAAGTTCTCTGGGTATTCTTTTTTGCCTTATTTATTCCAGCTTTCAAGACAGAGTAGCCTACAATATGGAAAAGCCAGGATCTACGGACAAGCCTGCCAGTCTGCTAGCCCCCCACAGACTGCACCCTCAGGGCTGCACCACCAACTACCACCTGATCAGCAACGCGAGGTGAGAGTGACAGTCACTTGGATCTGCAACGGGAGATATTAAAATAATGTTTACATTTTTCTCCATTATTTGCTAAGTTTCCTTTTATTGATTATATTTTCTTATATGTGCCACCTCTTAACAAATTACAGAACAAGATGAGTTGTTTATATAAGTAGATGTGACTTATTTAAAAATCAATACAAGAAACATTGAGAGCACAATCTTCAGACATCACACTCTATCTGTTTAAATATCACATAGGATAAAAACAGGGCTGAACATTCTCTAGATGACAGTTACAAACCACAGTTTCTGGACAGGGAGAGTTCCATAAAAAGCTTACAGGAAGATAAAACTCTGTCAAGTATAGTATGGCACATGGTCTCACAAGAAATATATATATATATAATATATATATATGTATATATTAATCAAAAATGTGCAGGAGCGTCCTAACACTCATGCTTAGCCCTAGCGATGGCACACCTTTGTTCCTTCCAAGGAAACTTCATTTCTGAAGGTACAACTGCTGCAGAGAACTTCACAGCAGAAACTATACAGCACTCAAGACTACTCAGGACAATTTCTATATAAAACTATACTTCTGGAACAATGGTGAAGATTTTATTCAACATACAGCTTTTTTCCCAATTTATTAAATCTCAATAAGTAAAACTTCACCATTATAAGTGCTATCATACGTATTTTATTCACATATAGGTATGATTTTTTTAACTACTTATTTCTGTGCTCATAGAAAATCTCTTTCACACCTTTTCTGTTTGTCCCTTTGTTCCCTTGAGTCTGTACTTCTTTCTTTCGCAGGATTTTTTCCTTCGAGAACAACTGTTGGGGAACCAGCCTAAGAAAGGGAATAGAAATGTTTTTCCTGCATTTTGTAAGAAAGCGTGTGTCTATAGAAATGCTTGTGCAGTCATAGAAGAGAACTCAGCAGATCAGGGCACGGCAGATAGCGCCCTGCGTGAAAGCCTGTTCCGTGAAACGTGCAGTCTCACCGCGGCGCCAGGCAGGTGTGGCGAGGCAGGGAGAGTCCCAAGAGCCTGCCAGGGCGAGGACCGTCCCTGGTCCCTGCAGGCACCCGCTGTGGCTTCTACTCCTCAGCAGCCTGTGGGCCTGCAGGGGTCTCCGGTGCACTTCCTTGCGCAGCCTCACTTCCCGAAGGCTCTTTCTCGCCTTCCACACAACCTTGGGCACTGCAGGGCTCCTGGGTGACACCCACTTCAGCTCCTGGTTGCTCTTCATAAGCACGACTAGTACTGACATCCAATTTGCCATCTGCTAAAAAGGAAAAAAACAACAGGTATTTTATCCTCCCAATGTGCCAGACACTGTTACGTCTCCTATGCTTTAACTCATTCAAATGCCATTACGTAAGACAGATTATTATCATTCCTGTTTTACCAACAGGCAAATGTAGGATCCCTTGCTCCAAGCTTTACATCTTGGGAAACAGTGAATCAGCCTTGAACCCAGAATGCACTCAGGCTTCACTCCAACGCCAGGCCTCTACATCAAGACCATCATCTGGGATGTGAAAAACTTTGTTTGAAGACCTGGTGGCCCTGAGAAGGACACGGCCTGTGCTGTCTCCTCACCTATGTCTCCTATAAAATGGCATCACTTATAGTCCCAGAGCCTGTCCTATGTTTTGAAGAAAGGAAAAGGTGTTTGTAATGTTCAGGACAGCACGTGATCCATGGCTGATGCGCCATGGGGACTGTCCACCCCAACAGTCTCACTCCTCTTTCAGGGCGATGCGTTATGGTACAAGCAGCTGCCATTCTGTCCTTAGCACAGGTCCAAAAGGCTTAGTTCAGAAAACACGAGAAGGCATAACAGCCAGAAAGCCCGATGATTCTCTTAAGGAGGAACAGTTTAATTGGTCCAAATCATTCAACCACACCACGGGTGAATTCTCAACCAAGCTGTAAAGGAAGCACGATCCCCAGAAGGGGGCAGGCGGAAGGGCTTCGGATCGTCTGCTCTGTAATTTCTTCGACTTAGACACATTCTTCAAGAGCCCCAGGCACAACTGCTGGGGTGGGAGGGGAGCTCTCCTCCCCAAGGTGAGAATCACTGCTGGAGCTCCCCACCGCTCCCTCCTGGAGAAGGAAGTCGCCTAAGCCCACGGGGTCTCCCCCCTCTGACATTTGTAGGGCTTGACTCTGTACTTCAGATCTGCAGCTTAATCTGCAACTCATAAATATGCTGTGTAATTTCATCTGTAGTTTTGAAATCTTAAGCAATTTAAAGGCTTCCAACATGAAACTCTTCTTTGGGTAGCTATTAAGGAAAATTTAATTACGTCCTCATTCAAAGACCTCAAAATCTGCATGAGCAGAATGCAAGCGCAGACCCAGGAAGATCCCCCTTCCCACATTCCAGGGTGGTCTCCTGAGCCACAGTATAGAATGTGGAGTAAAGCACACTCCTCAGAGGTTTCCAGTGACATCCATGCTGATCGTACTCTATGCATTATCCCACAGACTCAGGGGACACACTGCAGTGTGCTCCCTAAGGTTAGTGACCCCGGCTCTGTTGGAGTCACCTCTCCCTGCACCACAGCAGCACATGCAGGCTCAATCCCAGGACCACCTTCTCCTCACTCCCAGTGGGTAGAATTATATACGTACTGTTCTCCTTATGACTCTTTGCTTTGGCAGCCTCCAACTGCTGCTTCTCATAAACCTCCTTCAGATTCTTACAGATTTTCTTATGCGTAAACCAGTGTGTTTTTTGGCAAGTTTGGTCACAATATACTACCTGTAAGGAACCATAAGTTTATTTTCATTTCAAGAACTTTGGTTGCAGATTTGCCCACTCTGACATTAAGCCAAATGTTATAAAAATGTTAAAATTTTCGTACTTATAAGTCATGCTGTGTGGTTGTGTACTGATTTGGGTTTTTAAGCTTTAGCTTATATTTTAAAATAATAAACATACAACAAAATAGTCTACCAAGGGCTCTAACAAATGGCTTAGAACCTCTTATGAGCCAGAATTGGATCAGGCAGGTGACAAGGAAGACACAGCTGTTCCCCCAAGAAACAAATGTGGAGAAAGACTAGGATGAGGTAGAACAGAGGAGACAGACATCTAACTCATGCCTCGTTACTGACTTTGCAGTGCTGGGAAATGGACGCAGGGCCTCACGCACCGTGGGCAAGTCCTATACCCCTGAGCCATACTCTTAGCTCTTTTTATGTTTTATTATAAGGTAGAGTCTAAGCCACAGGTTGGCTTTGAATTTGCAAGCGTCCTGCCTCAGGGCAACACTCCAGTGGGCTAATAGTATAGCTCAGGACAGAATATAAATTTTAGCACATTGTGCATAGGATTTTGAAGCAACACTCAAGTGGGAAGAGACATGACTCACTCAGTTAGGGGACTCAGAACAGGCAGAAAAACAGGCAGAAGCACTTCAAGTGGAGGCACTATCTCTGAACAAGATATGGGAGCAGAAAGGTGACTGGCATGGACAAGGAGGGCAATAAACACTTATAATAAATATATTTATATTTTGGTAAGTGGGAGTGGTAAAGAAATGTGAACAAAACTCCTTAAATACATGCCAAGCTTAGACAATATATATCGCACCATATATGTGTGTGCATGTGTGTGTATGTGTGTGTATGTGTGTGTGCACATATATAATCACTTGTGCTAGGGAGTGTATTACTGGCTCCAAATCTCCACTCATCGATGGATTCACACACTTTCCCATGTGAATTTGGTGTTTTGCACTGAAGAGATTTAACTTTCAGTTTGGCCACCTGACTTGCGACAGCAACAGGATGTGGTGGCATGGTGGTTACAGGACAAGGCCTCAAGTGCCGTGTGTGCTTCCACCTGCCGACTTGTCCCTCTACCACTATCACAGCTGCCCAACTGCCTGAGCCGAGGCCAGCCACGCACAAATAGAGAAAGAAAGACTGCTGTCTTCAGCACAGCTTTGAGAGTGTTAACACATGCGGCAGTAATAAACCAACATAGACATTCTTGTTTAGTCCCATGACTCTAGCCCCATTTCCCACAAGAGGTCTAGAGAAGTGAGAATTGGAAAGAGAAAATGCAGCAGATGTAAAGGATGGCAGATTGTGAGGGTTTCACTCAACCTGAAGAATTTCAATATTAAAATCAATAGATTAATGCTACCTGTGGGACAAAGGAATGTACAAATACAGGCATGTGTGCGACATGTGGAGATGGGAAGATGAACATAGTAAGCTATGCCTTGCACAAAATAATTCCGGCAGAGTGGGCAGTGTAACCTCTAACAAACAGAGTTTGATGCCATTCAAAAGTTATAGTCTTAAAAGGCAGAGCTGATGACGAAAGTCAACAACCAAAGAACGGATTGTGTATCTATCAGTTGTCCTAATCTACATTTCCATATCTGGTCCAGTTTCAGTCATCTTGGTCTCCACTGTCTCTTGTTTTCACATGTTCATCCAACATCCCTTCTTCTACCGGAGCAGACACACACTGGGTGCTATAGCTTAGATGTAAAATGCACTTCTTCCAATCCTCATGTGTGGAAGGTGGCTGGGTCTTGGGGCACCATGCTATCAGTGGATTCATGGATTGCTAAGGTAACTGAATGGCCATTAGAGGGCAGGGCCTGGCTGGAGTGTATCACGGGGGGCGGGACTGGATGTGCATTCTTGCCCACAGCTCCTCCCTCCCCTCCCTTCCTCCTGACCCATGTGATGAACAGCGTTTCTCTGCTCTGTTGTGCCATCCTGCTGTGCATTTCTGCCTTGCAGCTGGCCAGTCACAGACTAAACGCATTGCAACTGAGAGTAAAAGCGTCCCTCCCTTAAATTGTGCATATCAGGTATTTTGTCCAAGCACAGGAGAATAACTGGGAATCTGGAAAAAGACCCAGAGCTACGCTTACCCTCCTGCTCTCTCAACTGCGTTTCATAGGGCTAGATGCAATGCTTTCACTATTAGAATGTATTTTAAAAATTAATATGACCTTTATGCTCACAGAATCTGAATACCCACCTGTCAGCTTACATGCAATCGTAAGGAGGTGCCCGTGAAAAGCAAACCCCATTCTTACCATTTTGCACACGGAGCATCTTTTACTCGCTCCCTTTTCTCCACAGGTTGTACAAAATTCCACATCCACAAAGCCCACCTGGCCAGTGATGGCTTGGGTGAGGACAGAGAATGCAGTGGGATCTGAACCCTGGAGTGGGGAAGAAGGGAGGAAAACCCGCTGAAACCACCACGGGAGACTGCAGAGATGGCACTCGATGTGCACAGCAGTGTTCAGAAACAGTAACATGTTCTATGAATTGACATCATGACAATATTCATGGAATTATGGGATAATCATACAGCATGGCAGAAATGGTTAACTGCTTCAATTTATAGAAGTCTGGTGCCACTTAGGCATTTTAAAGAGCATATACTTTAAATTATTTATTAGACTTTGGTCTACAGTTCAAATGGTTACGTTACCACCTTTTATCATTGAGATGTTCCCTTTTAATAAAAACACATTCGAGTTGCATCAAAATATTAAGAAATACCATCAATGTGAAAAATAGTATCATAGGGCTATTGAGGTTAGAATAAATTATCAAAGGAGATTTATAAAATTTTTATGACGTATAAGGATAGATACTTAGTTACCTGAGGCCATACTATTTAAACCTATCTGGAATAAGTAAAAATAATTATGGAATATACATTTTTCTTATCTACGCTTAACAGTTGTTTTTAGGTTTTTCAAATTGACACTTAAATTCCCAAAATTTTGCCACTTTTCAAACTTTCATTTTCATTTATCTTCTTTTTCCTAAGTTTATTTTTATATTATCTTACCAATTATAGACAATAGGGTTTTAGAAAATATCATCTGGGAATAATGTCCTGTGCTAATCAAGAAACTCAAGATAATCAAAGAAAATTCTTGAAAGATTCAAGAACTAAAATTTACTTTGACACTGTCACACTCCTGAATACATGTAATAATGACAATAATTACTTTTCATAGTAAGGTGCTTAGGACTCTTTTAGACCTACGAGGGAGAGACCTTCTCCTAGTGATGAGGAAAATGAGGTAGAATGGAGCCTCGGAGAACAGCGGCGAGTCATTTCATCAGGAGCGAAAGTCTACAATTGTGCTCAGATGCTGATAGGCCGCAAAAAACTTGCTTTAAAAAAACCCCTCCAATCCAAACCTTCAACCCATACCCTTTAAAATGGAATATATATATTTTTTCCTTTTTTTTTTTTTTGTAATTTTTAGGCAAGGATCTACAGGCTCTTACTGTGTATATCAGACTCACAGTGATCTTCCTGTTTACAGCCTCCCAAGTGCTGGGATTACAGGCCTGTGCTACCACACCCAGTCTCAATCACCACCTCAGGGTACCCTGGGGGCGGGGCCAGCATGGCAGGCCAGGGTATTGAACCCCCAGCCCCTGAGTCTGCCTAAACAGGCACTTTAATCCACTGAGCTATTTGGCCAGCCCTACAAAAATGGAATATTTAAGGGAGCAGTCTAGTTTGCATAGCCACAAACATTCCCAGGCAATTCAAGACATATTAAAAGTTTGAGAATTACTAGTAATTAACATGTTAAATGCTTATTAATAAAAAATAATGTGCATTATTTTGCCTAAATACTAGTATACCAGATCAGACAGGAGTCTGGCCCATCAATTGATAGAATGTGATACACTCAACAGTTATCACAACAATTATATTCTCGTTTTTTTTGTTGTTGTTTTGCGGAACCAGGGATTGAACTCAGGCTCTTGCGCTTGCCAGGGAAGTGCTTATTTCCACTGAGCCATCTCCCCGGCCCCAACAATTATATTCTCATGCTCAAATATTTCTCACAGTACTGCCCAAGACATGGTTAGAATCTTTCCCACTACCAACTGTTTATGGGAGTATGACACACTGATTTTTTTTTTCCAGCGCTAGTGATAGAAGTCAAGGCTTGCTTCTGTGTGCTAAGCAAATACTCTCCCACTCAGCTACACCCAGCCCAGAAGCTGAAATTAAAGGATACTGTGCTAGGACAGTGTTCATGTGAACTCTTGCTTCAGAAAAAAACTTAGCAGTGGTGCAGATGGCTAACCACACAGAGCCGTTTTCCCTGCTGTGTGAGAACTTTCTTGTCACACAGCAAGGGTGTCCCAGTGCCAGAGCTCCTCTTGTGGAGAGATACGCAGCCTGCAAACAAACAGGGTGCTCTGCTCAGTGTATGCTATAAAATCAGAAAAAGGAGCTACTCTCTTGAAACTCACAATGCACCCTGGTGACAGACAGAACAAAACATCTTGGAGGAACAACTCCGCTACAAAGGAGTGCTGCCTCACGAACTGGGTCCTTCCCATGCTCCCTGCTGAGCTTTGCAACCCTCAGAGCCTAGTCCCACACTAGGCAGAGTGGGTGCAGCATCCACACCTCAGACAGCAGCAGGGCGGACTCTCACAGCTGCCTGCCCCGAGAATGCTGTTACAGGCAAAGGGCAGCGCACTCCAGAGGCTGAAGAACCCATAGGTAGTGTACAAAAATGTCTAACCTGCAAATAGGGCCAACTGGATCCCTCAACTGTAAGCACTCAAGATGTTTCCCAGAGCAGAATGTATAACTTTTTTTTTTTTGGATTTTAGAGAAGGGTGTTCAGGGTCTCATTACTAGATCAGACTCGTAGTGATCCATCTGTTTACAGCCTCCCAAGAGCTGGGATTACAGGCGTGCGCCACCACATCCAGTCTCAAGTACGGTCTCAGCGTGCCCCAGGGGCTGGCTGGGATTGAACCCCTGACCCCTGCACCTGCTTGCAGGCACTTTAATCCACTGAGCTATTTGGCCAGTCCTTGTATAACTCTTAATTAACAGAATTTTTGAAAGAGAAGTCTTTCTAAACTGCATCAAATACTATCTTTATTATAAGCCTTTTCTCAATGAGTTGGACCATTAGGATAAACATCGTTCATTAGACTCCATAAACCTTACCACTACTCTGTCTCAGGCTAAGATGAACTGCTCGCCCCTGCTTTAAGTGTTTCTGAGAGCTCTGGGCTGGTCTTCTCAGCTTTTTTGTTTTCTCCCACTAAGGCGCTATGTGAGCTACCACTTGTGAGCACTGGGAACCCCCAAAGCAGGCACTGCTAGCTGCTTCGCAGACATCTGGCCCACTTCCTCACTACAAAAAGTATAATTGCACTCAGAGCAACAGTGACAACATAAGCCCCAAACGCTCATTTCCCCAGATCCTGCCTGTGCAGCTGACGTCATCCGCTGTCCAGAGACATGCGCCAGAGCTTATGTTTTCCAGACTCCTTTGTTCTTCCTGCCTGCATGGATGGGAATGTGAGCCTACAGGGGTCATCACGTGCCTGCAGCCACAGGGCCCTCAGCAGGAGCACGAAAACCCACAAGGCAAATGAATACCAGCTAAAAAGATGGGAAAATGTGTTGGTTCCTAATTCACTCTGAGCTGTTGTGCAGACCTACTCTGTC
>NDGM011091555.1:0-12901 GCA_002564305.1 Octomys mimax
TGAACTCAGGACCCTGCGCTTGCCAGGCAAGCACTTATTCTACTGAGCTATCTCCCCAGCCTGATGATTAGATTTAAAAGGGAAAAATGCTTCCACATAAAAATAAAAGTGTTAAAAAACAAAGAAAAATCTCATGTTCCAAGTGACAAACATTAAATATTTCACAGGCAAACAGGCTGAAATCTGAGGGGAGGAGGTGCCCTAAATAACTGAAAAGGAGTTGAATTAACAGGGAAACCATACTGATCCCCATATGACACACAAGTATTTTTCTCCCTCCCCACAAAAAGAAAAGAAGTGAACAGCTCCAGTCAGCTTGGGTGAATAGAGCTATTTCTGAAAGCATTTCTAAATAACTGTGTATTTGTAAACTTTGACCATAAAATAGTAAAGGTCATTCAGAGTAGAAGGGAACATCGCAGACCAGAATCAATCACTATTCGAACTTATAAGTTCACCTCAGAAATATAGCTCTGGTCCTACAGGAGTTCATGATCTAGTGAACCCAAGAAAAACATAGAATTTCAGTGACGATAAATCACCAACCATACAAGAAACAAATCAAACCTGGTAATTATCATAGGCACTCCTTCCTCACCTCCCTTATCCAGTCTATAAATAGTTCCCAGATTCCTTTTCTCTGCCCTGCCCAGAAGGTTCCTTCTTCACTTCACAAGATTCCTTCCTCACTCTTTCTGTCTCAGTCTTCTTTAATTTCCGCAGTGCCAACTTCCCCCACCTCCTTCTGTGGGTTACTTTATTGCGGCATCCTTTCACTTAAACACCACCTCAAGGAAGCCTTCCCTGGGTGTTAACGGAAATTATTCATTTCTGTTTTACACCTTATTGCACCGGTTCTCCTTGAGAACACCCACCAAAATAGTAGTTTTTATACCCTGCAGGGCAACTCAACTTTGCTCTTTATTGTAGTCTCAGCACTCAGTACAAAGCTAGTGACCACTCCATTTATGTACGTCTTGGTTACTTTTCTCTCGTTGCTAAGACGGAATAACTAACACTCAAAAATTAAGGAAGGAAAGACGTATATATCACAGTTTGTGGAGGTTTCAGTCCATAGTCAGCTGGCTCCAAGGCAGGGTGGCACATGGCAGAAGGGCAGCAGTTCATGGTGGTGCAAAACAGCAAAAGCAAAAAAGGGGAGAGAAGGAGGATACAAGCCTCTTTTCCTCCCTTATAGTGTATGCAGAATACCTGCCCTGGGGGACTTATACCATCTCCAAGCCCACCTCTTGCACAGGCTCAGGATGTTTATAGAGTGACGACCCTGGCGCCCTGAGGAGTCATTTAGTCAACCTTCTAAACTTCTCAAATTGACACATGAACACCATTCTAGAGCACTAGGGCAGGAAGGACACGTCCTCTACAACCCAGGATGTAGAACTGCTGAGTTACTTAGTTAACTTTTAGACTTCTCAACTTGACACACTGTAACGACTCAACAATGTAGCTGAATAAGTGGATAGTTCCAATACTAGAATGTAGTTAGGACTGAGGAAAAGTTGGTTGTACTTATTTAAGAAAAGGAAAATGAAAAAAACAGAAGCATGATGCTTCTGTTGATGAATTCTACTACTATATGGGTTTGTGTGTTTGTTTGGGTTTTTTTTGTTTTTGGACTAGGAATTGAACTCAGGACCTTGTGCTTGCCAGGCAAGCACCTGTGTCACTGAGTTAACTCCCTGGCCCTCTAATATTACTATCAATGGCTAGAATAACAAAAGAATAAATCTGCTTTGAACAACGGGGAAGTGGGTGTGCCGATGTTCATTTATGAGTACTTAGAAGACTTGGATAGACTGTAATTTCTTTCTAGTGAAGCTTGAAATGTAAATTTGTGGCAGGGTTTTTTTCTCTTTACCATTTAGAAGGCTTTTAAGCATTCTATAGAGTTGGAGAGAAAGAAGATGTAAGAAAAAGCTATGGCACAACAATAGGATGTAGAAAGCACCCACTGGTGTCCATAACACATTCTCCACTACCTCCAGATAAGCCAGATAGTGCTTCAATAAGTGCACATGTCCTTAATCAGGAAAGTAAGATGATAGATCAATGCCAAACATTTTAATAGATTTTAAAAGATTCCCAATGTTTCTCAGAAAACCAAGAAAGTATTACAGAAAATTACATAGTATGCCAGGCCTGCATAAATATTGAAATGGAATAAATACATTCATACTAGAAACATGCATCTTACAGAACTTACGCTATACAGAAAAATTAGTAGCAGATATTTGAGAACAAAGAGGCAGTCTTTCCTGCAGACAGAAGTAATTTCATATACTTCCACTTTTAAAAAAGTATTTCTATGCTTTCAATTCATCTCAGCCAATTCTAAATATGGATTCCAAATTTCTAGTAGGACAATCACATATAAACAAAAGAATTTTAATGAGTTTTTTTTTTCCTCCAAACACCCAGAGGTACAAATCTGTATTAAGAATTAATGACCTGACAGCTTGCACTTAAAGAAAAGACACTTGAATTGTAGACATTGAAAAATATGAGTCCAAAGCAAGAGAACTTACCATTTTTTCCTTTTGTGTCATAAAATTAACTGACCTGATTTATTTGCTTTAAACTGACCAAAAGAAAAATGTATTAAGTGGCTAACCTTTTAAGCAGAAATTCATTCTTGGCAAAATTTTATGACAAAATTAGAAATCCTGGCCAGAAGTACACTTTTAGTTACTTAAATGACACTGTATTAATGCCAGAGTCCAACAGTAAGAAAGGGAGAAACTATTTACATTTTCAGTTTAACACAACATCTCCAATGACTACTGTAGCTGAGTGCCTCCCTCACCTAGCCAAGCATATCTAGTGGTAGGTGCTATAAAAATACTTGAATAGCCATTTCAAACCATCAGTGCAATTTTATCCTTATTTTTTAAAGACTTATCTGTTTCAAGTAAAAGTTAATACTCAGTTTTCTGAGTCATTTACACTTGATAGCTGGCCATGGCAGAGAAGCTCTATTTGAGATGTCACGAATCTCTTTCTTCCCCCCTTTGAATTGAGAAGCGATGTTATGACAGCAGGCGACAGAATCCCAAAGCTGAAAAGATCAAGTTGCATTTGAAACTCAGAGCCTTCAGGGTTTAAATAGATTCCAAATTTGGAAACTTGCATGCTCCCAACCATAGAGAGTTATGTTGCCAACACACAGGAAAACAATTCAAGCTATTGTTTCGTCTTTTGTTTTCTACTACACAAATCATCTTCCCTTTTGTGGACAGGTACTTGTATAAAAGAACTAAATGTCTTCCATCTTTACCTTCAGAAAGAGACAATCCCATTGTGTGCTCAAATGAGCAACATTAGCCTGACTCTGAGCTGCCTTTTAGAAACCATGTCTGTGATGAGAGAAACTCTAATCTAATCTAATCAAACCAGCTTTGCCTTGAAAATATAAACTATATCTGGATATAAGTAATTTATCTCTTTAACTTTTCATGTCAATATTTAGTGTCACAGAGAAAGAAAATCATTTTGTGGAAGACACATGTTGCATACTGATGATGTTAAAGAGACCTGTTTCTCAGTGTGTACCTAAGTAACTTTCTTTAATAACACTTTGCTTTTCTAGTCCTTCTCAGAGCCAGGAACCACTTCAGGCACATCATTAAACCAAAAGGTCCTAGAAAGACCTTAAATCTTCAATAAATCTTTATCACACTCACAGTTCTATATACCACCAGAGTATATATTTAAAAGTTTTCATGGCAGAGCTGACCTAGTACTTTTTGCCCTCCGGGTGTTTTATGCAGTCACTGACAGAAGTGTATAAAAATCAATTTATGTTCAATAAGGTAAATGTCAATGACATCTTTAAACATGAGGAGCCAATGGAATCGTTTATTTCCAGACATTCAAATTTTGATAGCTGGTGACCTTAAATATTATTTGGGCGTGATCCAAAAGTTCAGAGACATTAAATAACCTACAATTAACTGCAAGAAAGTCCTAAAGTCATGGCATTCTCTAACATAGTAGCTGTCTATGGCTCTGCAGAAAAAAAGTTCATTACATTAGTTTGGCATTTAAGGTAGTTCTAAACTACCCTTTTAACCTTATATCACCCATCTATCTCTCATGCCCTATAGCCAAAGAATCTGAGCTTTTTGTTGCCTACTACATATTATATTTCTGCACTTTTGCCCTTCAATGTTCTTTCACCGCCTCTGTCATTTGATTCTTCAACTCTAAATTGGGGCACTTTATTCAGAAGGAAGCTTGGTAGTGCACGTGTAGTCCATTAATGTCATGTTATACTCATAGCCTAATAATTTTACTTGTAAGTCTCATAAATGATCATAGCCATAGAATTCATTAAGTGTGCACCAGTATTCTTATAATCAAAAAACAAAACCCTGCAAGGTACCTAAAACCCAGTGAAGAGATGATACTAAAAATTACTATTCAGATAAATAATACATTAATTATTAGTAGTTTAAGTGATGTCAACAGTGATTTTTTAATTGCAAGTTTAAATGTATAAGATATTGGTTAAGCAAAATTACACAGTAGAATATTGCATGTACATAATTTAATATTTATGTTAATAAATTGGGAAAATGTTATAAGAAAATATATCAAAATTTTATCAGTATTTCTAGATTTGAAGATCTATAGTGAAGGTTTTCTGCTGCCCTTAAGCTCTATCTTATATAACTCCTGCATATATTAACTTCATTAGAAAAATAACATATTGAAAAAGGTTTTTTTCATAAATCTTATTTTAAGTGATGCTCCGTTTTGATGCCCTACATGAAACTTCAAATGGTCCTTGGAGAAATCAATTCCCCATGTGTCTGGGATTCCCCAACGAGTCATACCTCCTGCTAATTTTTTAATACCATTTTCTGCTTAATGTATTTGCTGGATTTAATTGAAAACATGAGAAATATAGATCCATGTCTTTTAAATTCTAAAAATAGACCCAAGCATACAGGAAGTTCCAGCATTAGTAGACACTGCCTATGATCCTGCTTTATTTCCGACACTGCCTCCTTCAACACAAGCACACCTGCTTAACACCGGAGTCCCTTGCAAGCCCGAGCATCAAGCTCACCTTTCCCACAGCTCTACATCTGCCATTTGCTTAACAACTTATGCTGTAATTATAGGATGCCTTTCCCCTAAACATGGTACTAAGATTATGGAACAAGATGCAAACATGTATGCAGGCTCTAAAAAATAAGTCACTAATTTTATCACAAGCACAAGAAGAAAAATTGTGGCATAATTTCTCCAACAAGCCTGTTTTGTTTCTCTCCCAAATTGAATACATAGATCCTCTTAGGAATTAGTGCCACAAATTTTACATTTACGCGGTATTTCATAAAATTCTTAGATTAATCCGTAAACAACAATGTTTGTAAGATGCATGTAGGAAGAGCTTATGTTTAAGGCTCTGGGAGACTGATGTCATATAAAATATATAGTAGCTAGGTAAATTTGAGTTTTACATAAATATTGATACTTTTCATATATGCATATCTATTGAAATATTTGGGACATGGTTCTACCAACACTCACCTGAGACTCAAGTTTAATGCAATGGCCTGTGTTTTTGTTTGCTAAATTGGGTAACTCTAAGTGGGGTAATGGTCACATATCAAGAAAGGCCACAATCTGCCTAATAACCTCTCAAACACCCTCCTGAATAGCCTTTCAGTTCAACTCAGCAGACAGTGAACTCAGATATTTGAAGTCCTCACAACTTTTCATACCAAATTAGGAAATAAATTCACCAATGCTGATGCCAAGGAATCACCAGGACCTTAACCTCTCCAAGTTGCAGAGCCTGAGTGCCTGCCAACTCTAGAGGGGGAAGTCACATACAAATGACCAAGCTCGGTTATATCTTACAGTTTTATTTTTATGCATTTATACTTAATGGATGAGCAAGAAATTGACTTTATGAGCTGAGGATTTTTTCAAAATACTGACTGCACACTAGAGAGCCCATTCTAGCATGCCCTTGCTCTTTTGTGCAGCAGTAGAAAAGGACACATCTAATATTTGTCATTTGGCGAGTATTCTGTGACAGTAGTAGAAACACTTTCTTTAGATTTTCTCCTTCATAATGTGACTTCATTTTGCTTGGTCCATTTTTTTACAGATCATCTTCATTGTACTATGTAATGCTTAAATACAATGTGCAAAGCAATGATTTATTTTTCCCATTTTTCTTTCTCAAAACTTTCCCCTTTCCAATTTTCTCCATCCAGAAACCCTAATAAGGAAACCCAAATGTATTGTGAATGTCACTGATTGCCACCCACTAATGCTGTCTTGAACAGTAAAGCTGTCGCTTTTCCTCCTCGCTGTGCCCACGAGTGGCCTTCATTGTCTCCATCCATCCTGTTATCTCTGTCTCTGGGCTGGCTCTCCTATGCTGTCTCTAGATCACAGATAATCAAATTTTAATGTGCCTTTGAGACCCTGGAGAGCGTGCAGACTGTAATTCTGCAAGTGGTGGAACCTAAAAACTGCCACTTCTCAGACCCTGTGTGGGTGCTCTTGGTCCGCAAATCATCCTTTAAGTAGCAAGGCTACTTTATTTTAGAGATAAGTCTTCTTTCTTTCTGAATTAGTCACTGTCACTCTTGAAGGTAAAATATCTATAATATTCCTTTTCTTTACTGACTACCAAGATGTAAACTATCCAGTCTATCATGACGGTTTTGTGCCCTATTCCTCCCAATCCAGAAGACCTACCTTCTAACCTCTACTCGCACTCTACCTCTGAACACCAGAAAATTTTCTTTCTTATTTTTAGGTTTTTGAACATTTCAATTCCTCTGTCTAAATAATGTGCTTAGAGTGATATTCGTTGCCTGAGTGGCTCCTTGTTTATGGTGAAATTCAGAAGCCAAACTTTCTCTGTGAAACCTTCTATATCCCCTCAGGCCCAATTTCCAATACAATTTCCATTATTTAATGTTTTTAAATCTCAAATGTTTCTTTTAGTTTATGGGCCATTCAAAACATAGCACACTGGGGCTGGGGCGATAGCTCAGTAAAATAACCTCTTGCCTGGCAAGTGCAGGGTCTTGAGTTCAACCCCCAGTACCTAAAGAAAAAGACGTAGCACATAGAAGCAGGGCATGGTGGCTCACACCTGTAATCCCAGCACTCAGGAGGCTGAGGGAGGAAGATCTCTGTTAGTTCAAGACTTGCCTCAGCTATATAATGAGACACTGTCTCAAATATATATATATATATATATATATATATATATATATATATATAGTGTGTTTGTGTATGTGTTTTGTATTGTATAATAAAATGTTAGACCCAAACATTCCTTTCTTTATATTTAAATATATATCTGAGTCATAGTGGCCCTCAAGAAAGAGTCCCTCTTTAAGAATGGTATGTCCAGGCCACAGGTGCCAGTCATTATAGATCTTGCTCATTGCCCCTTTCATGGAAAACACCTTCTTCACATATCTCAGGACAGCATTTTTCAGCAGCACCTCCTTGCACAACTGGGTGTCTTCAACATCACTATGCATGTACTGATTACCAAAATAGGTAAAATTCACTATATAGTAAGTCCTATTCTGTGTACTTTATGTAGATTCTCAATAATCCTAAAAGTTAAGTGCTATTATATGCTGAAGGTACAGTTCAAAAGGATAATTAAAGATGCCAAAGCTAAGTTCCAACCCTCTACCACACTTCTCAGTAAATAGATCAAGCGAGAATGCAAAGTATCTAATATTGCATTCAGTACTTGTTTAGGCAGACAGTGGTCCTCGTCTTTAAAACTTATTTGCCAAATCAGGATCAAAGGAAAATCCTCATCTAACCAAAGTGAACATAGACCTTGTGTACCAGCAGCTTACTTAGTTAACTGCACAATAATTGGCACTGATTCAATAAATATTTGGCCTGTTAAAATGAAGATTTTTACTAAAGACGTGAACTTTCTCCTATGCTTTATGGAGAAGATATTTGATGGCCTATTGTTTGACTAACACATTACATTTTTGAGATTCACAGAAAGGAAATGCAATGGCATTTAGGAGGTCAAAATACTGTGAAAAGAAAATTAAATAATAGATACTCTCCCTGGTGCATTAGCATAGTTTACTCTAAAAAATATAGCTTTTTCTTTATGGATCTACATGATAAGCTGCAATGCTGGGTATTGTGTAAAAATTTATCATTTATAACATTCACATTGAGCATCAGATAAGGAAATTCATGACTTCAGAGAGAGAATGAAGCTAATGAAAGTACATTATTAGTTCTTGTTTGTCTATTCATTGGCAAAGGAAATTGGGTCCCAAAGAGAAACAGAGAAGGGAAATTTTAAATGCTGAAAGTGTTTGAGGAAATTAAATCTTAAGATCTTGATTAAGAGCCAATAAAAAGCAACAAAGTTTTCTACCAACATCAGGACGTTCTTGTTGTTACCTATGGAATTTGCAGGATTTTACTCACTTCCATTTAAAGAGTTTTGGTAACTACTAGTTTTTGAGTCATATGTTTTATTAATTCTTGGAAATAGCATGAATACTGAAAACATATTCACTTTATAATTCAGCAGATGCCGTCCTTCATTTCTTTACTCATACTCATAATCTGTTTGGGGCACTGTTGTTATAATGTGAAGATATTAGACTTGATTTGGACTGGATTATACAAGTCCTCCAACAGGTCAAACTATATTTTTTTAAGTTCTATGCTTTAAAGAGCACACATTGAAATTAGTCCAATGAAATCATGCCCTGAGCCATACCAAAAGACCATATGTTCTCCTTCAGCTATGTTTAAATCAGTTATGAACACCATCACACTCTGCCTCATTAAAAAAATGAACTTTGGAGAGAAGAAAATATGATCCATCTCAGCAAACATACAGGCTTCAGTCCAACAACATTGAATATCCAAGAAACAAATAAGAGAGTTCACAAGCTTTGGTACAAATCAAAATATTTTAATATTCAGTTGTTTTATGCTTTCAAGTATTTCCTTTAGTTTAATGGCTATTCCAAATACAACAGACATAAAAATGCTCTTAATATCAAATAAAATCTATTAGATTCAAACATTTATATTTAGGTATATATCTGAGTGGTAGTGGTCCTATATAAACAGTCCCTCATTAAGGGTCGTAGGTAAGGTCATAATAGGTCAAGCCTGTAGCCTATTTCATGGAGAAATATCTTACTCAGAATTTCCAGGGACAGTATTTTTCAAAAGCCTTCTGCCAGAGGTACAATGTACACTACAGGCAAACAATTCAAATGTAGAAACTGACCTTTAAAAAAAAAAGTCATGTGTTCAAATTATAAAGGAACTAGACTTCTCAGGAAATAGTTCCTAGAAAAACCTAAGTACTACAGAACCATATTTCCAGTTGGTACCATAAGGCTTGGAGCCAGCTGACAGATTGAGGGACAAAAAGCAATGATTAAAGAGGAAAGCAAATCAGTGGAGAAAGTACAATGGAGTTAAGAGAAATGCGGTTCCTTTCATATATGTCTGTATGAGAGAAAGAAGGGCTAATCCGTGAAAGACCCTAGAGTTTTTCACATTCCTGCTGAAATTCCAGGTCACATGGATCCTTTTTTTAAAAAAAAATGAAATGTTGTACCTACCTCCCTAAAAGAGTTTGAGTAAGTGATAAATTTCTTCTGTCTTTTGAAGTGAAGCAGCAAGTTTAGTTCGAGAACAATTTTGTAATCATACAGAAGTCAACACCACAGTCTGGTCTCACAGAGAAGCTTCCAGTGGCTCCCTCTCACTAAGTGATAAGCTCCTGAGTCATCACAAAGACAGCGCCAAACAGCTAGAGATCAAAGCTTCTTTGCTAAAGTCTCTACAGAGAACTCAGATGACACAATGCTAACACAGGCATGCCTGTATCGCCAGCATTCGGAGCCTGAGCAGAAGGATCACAGAGCAAGCTAATCTGGACAACTGAGGGAGACACTGTCTCACCATAAAACAAGACTAAGATTGCAGCTCAGTGCAAAAGGCCAGCACTCAATGACCAGGATGACAAAAGAAAAGACGGTACAATGTTATGTTTCCTAAGACAACTGGAGCTGGTCAACAGTGGAAATCCTTTCTGGCAGGGTCCTACCTCATTAAAAGTAATCAAGATCCCCACACAAAGGAAATCCCAAGGGAAAATATCGTCATTCTAAGACACAGTAGGAATTCTCTATTTTGAAACTAAGCAAAAGGCATATATATGTTACAGTGAGCTCTCTGGGATACTTACTGTAAAAAAAAGGCAGTTTTGCTCTTTATTTCAGAATCCCACAATGCAGCAGGTTATATGACCTTAGAAAGCTAAATCCATTATAAAATTGTTTTTCTGAAAACTCCAGTAAAATTCAGCATTGAGCTGAGAAATAAATACATCAGTTTATTCTACAAAATAGATTATCACAGCACCAAAATATGCCAGTGAAAACCAGGGTCATTTCATCGGATCTAGACAACGAATACAGACTCTAAGATGCAAGGTTCTCCTGGCCTAGGCTTTCTTCAGTAATTTTGGTTTTAAAAAATGCCAATGGCATGAATGCTTAAAATATGGGGTATAGGACCAACTTTTCCCAGCCATTTACCTGGGAAATACTCACAAAAGAAAAAAAAAAAAAAGGAAAAAAAATGGGCACTTTAACAAGAGCAAAACACATCTTGCTTATTGTGAAAACCAATACCCATAGTGATAGTGGGCTGGAAGCTATACCTTTTGCCTCTCTCAGTTTCTGAGAATGACCCTGAAACTGTAAAATTTGCCAGAAAGAATAGAATGGATTGTGTCTGCCTTGAGGTACCATTTTATATAAGGCAGAGGTGACTGGACCAGAGGTTCTTAATCAAATTTCCTGCTTTATCTCCAGTGCTACCTCTACAATTTAAGGGACCCTGGTGGTCCTGTCCAGACACAGTCTAACATATAAGACTAAATATAATGCAACACAAAAAAGTAGCCTGCCAACACAGAACAGTCTTACTAGGCCTCTTGCTCTTTCAGCTATTGTCAGCAATGATGCTTTCAAACTGCAGCTTCTCAAAAGTACAAACTACACACTTTTCTAAAACTCGAGCTGCAGTGGAGTAGCTTTCATTAGACTGAGAAAGAAAATGGACCACACTTCACTGGGACTGAGCTCTGCAATAAAAAGAAAACTATCCTGCCTTTGTGAAATCCCAATCAGCAAAGCATTTGAATGACACTTGTCTTTCTCCATCCTTCCTGATTTTTCTCTTCCCATCAGGAATTTGGAGCCCATGCTTAGTCTAGTGGGGAAGCTACAGTGTTTAGCAACTGTGATAGCGGCCAGGATTTCTCAGTTTGCCTTCAACTTGGTGCTGCCAGTTTTCCTTCCAGATGGTTGTTAAACACCCACAAGCAACCACCAACTTTACTTCTGGCAGCAGTTGGGAAGAGCTATGAGCAACGTCACACCCTGTGAAGAAAGCCAACAAATTCGCATCCTCTGTGCAGTCACTCTCAAGATTTCTATTTTTATTAACAGAACCATTTGCAATAAGCGGGAAATTAATTTATTGCTACGCTGGTTTAAAATAGTTTTAATTGGTTTTGAAATTGGCTGGAGTTTGCTTTTATAGGGGTGCTGAGGCCAGCAAACAGAAAATCCTCAAGGAAAACTGTACAACCCTTGAAAGTAAGTGGCTGGCAAGGCTCTTTATATTGTTGCCCACAGAATGAGCAGTTATGCAGAAAGCTCTGGCTAAATATATAATTTTTGTTCTCTGGAAGCAATACGAAAGATGGGGTGCCATAGGACTTACAACCAATGGGCCTGGGATGGGTATTTCCCCTGCCTTTTGCACATTATACATCCTGTTCAAATTCCAACTGGCAGTGAACATTTCTGATATTGGCTAACTTAAAGACACATCACATTCATCTGTTTTGTGGCTGTTTGTTTTGCTCTTTTAATCTCAATGGCTCATCAATTTTTAACTAAGCTCTCTCCAGGGTTTATAGTTTGGGCAAGCCAGTTAACCAGGATAAGTGGCATTCCTAAAGAATTTCTGTTTGCATTACTAGCAGAGCGCAGCAACTGTGGCTTACTCCAGGTAAAAAAGACTGAGCATTTACTGGTGTAAATTCTTTCAAACTATGAAAAAAGGGAAGTTCCAAGTGAGTAATCCCATGGCTAACAAAAGTCACTGCAAAGCAATCGTACTCCATTTGCAGTCTTGTCCATTAGCCAGGCCTAATACTCCACCTCTGTATTTTTCATGCCTTATTGACCATGGTCAGAAGGTGCTTCCTTAAATTTCACTCCAATGCCTCCTTCTTCCTCTTTTTCTGCACTATCAATGAAAATAGTAACATCAACATATCATGCTTTCATGAGTTTGGCTTTCTGATCTGCAGATCGCATAAACCAATTCCACTGTCCATTTTAGGAGTTAACTACAAGCATATGTATCCAAATTCCTAGTGAGAGAGTACTGCCAGAGGGCTCTGAGAATTCAGCCGCTATGACTCAATATATCTACAAAAAAAAAACAAGGCTACTTCTTGCTTATATATAGTTTCTCCTTTTTTAATACACAACAGTGTTCTCGTCTCCGAAGAAAATAATGCTGGAGTCCAAGAAGGAGAAATATAATTCCAAAGACCCAAACTTTAGAATGGGATCTGACAGTTAGTTTTCTTCACAGTGCTGCTTCCAGTGGGACCTCGTTTGCCTTAACTAATCTGTTACAGATCTGTAAAACAATACTCTATCTTGCTTAAAATTTCAAAAAATTAATTTATGGAGCCAGGGAGATGGCTCAGTGGAATAAGTGCTTCCCCAGTAAGCGCAAGGGCCTGAGTTCAATCCCTGGTTCCGCAAAAATAAATAAATAAATAAATAAATAA
>NDGM011091567.1:0-13502 GCA_002564305.1 Octomys mimax
TTTTTTTTTTTTTTTTTTACTAGGAATCAGATTCAGGACCTTGAGCTTGCCAGGAGCTATCTCCCCAGCCTCTGGTTTCTTGCTTTGTCTCATTTTCTGATTCTCAGCTTTGCTCTCTTTTGGATTGCCTCTTTTTTTGAGTGACAAAAATTATTCCAGACAAAGATGCTCATTAGCACTAATGAATCATGTGGCTGTTCCTCGAGCTTGCACCAGGTTCTGCCAGGGCTGGGTGCTACACCCATTGTTTAAATAGATGTGAGCAATTAGGTTCTAGGCTAAGTTGCTACAACAAAACACCCCCAAATACAGTGTCTTGAACAAGATGGAAGTTTACCCCTGACAGAATGGTCCAAAGTTAGGAGGAAGTCCAAGGAGAGTGTGCCCCACAAGGTCAGTGGAGGACAGGGAGCTGGTGGCCGGCTTCTGAGCGTGTGATCCCATCCTCAGTACTAGACTGCCGCTCCAGTGTGTCAGGGAGTAGGGAAAGAACACTTCTGTGTGGAAGGGGGTTAGTACATACCACTTCTGGTCACCTTGCAGTGGCAGGGATTTTGGTGTTGAGGGGAGCTGTTTGGTGTTAGGTTGGGGATGGTAACGGAGTCTGACATCCAGAATGTAGTTGGTGAGGACTTTCTGTGACTGCTGGCTGTGCTGCCTGTCCTCAACCCTCCAGGTGTGGCTACCGAGGAGGCTACATGGAGGTGATCAACCTACACCCTGAGATCAAGGGACAGTTGGTGAAACTGCTGTCTGTGCGTCTGTGCCCACCAGTGTCGGGTCAGGCTGCCATGGACATCGTCGTGAACCCCCCAGTTCCAGGGGAGGAGTCCTTTGAGCAGTTCCACAGGGTGAGTCTGATGCCAAGTCACAAGTGAATTCCTGCCCTGGGTGATGTTGGCCCTGTGTGCACATGGCCTTGTGTTCGCATGGTGTGGTTCTCTGTGGGGGTGGACCTTGTGCCTTTCTTTCCTCTAGGGGGTGCTCACGGTCCTCCTGGTGCCTGAACCACTGTCATGAGTTGGAGCCCTAGGATATGGAAGGATATATTTAGGAGTGGGAGGGCTGAGACTGCAAGGTGGTAGGAGACCCTGGGCAGCGGCCCTTGTGTCTGTCATTGCTCCGAGAGGAAGGGGAAGGAGGCTGCACATGGAGGTGTGGGATTCCTTCCAGCCTAACCAGGCATCTTCCTTGCTCAGCGTGATCCACTCAAGACCCTGCCAGTTGTGTGATAAGAAACCAGCGCTGCTTAATTTAAGCAAAAAAGGGACTTGGAAAGCTGGATATGGTGGCAGGCACCTGTAGCTGCAGCTATGCAGGAGGGCGAGGTAGGAGGACCATTTAAGTCAAGAAGGTCAGGACCAGGGGATAGGGATATAGCTCTGTGGCATACATGCCAGCCTGGTAAGCACAAGGTCCCGAGTTTAGTCTGCTGAGCTCTCTGGCCAGCCCCGTTGTTCTTCTTTTAAATGGTAGTAAAATACACATAACAAAAAATTCACCATCTCTGAGTATAAGGCTAGACTTAGACGAACCTTGGCAGTAGGTATGTTCATATCATAGTGCTACCACCTCAACTCACTGAAGCTTCATCCTATCAAATAATAACTCCCTATTCTGCCCTCCCCCAGGGCAGGTACCCCAGCACCTAAGTTCTGTCTCTGTGAATTCACCCACTTTAGACACCACGTAGGGGTAGGGTTAGCAGTGTTTTTTCTAGGTGACTGGCTTGTCTTGCACAGTTTTCTCCAGGTTCATTGTGCAGTGGGCAGAAGTCCTTCCAGAAAGTAAGGCAACTAGTGTCATTTACTGCCCCTGTGTGGATGCACATGCACAACCTTTTCCGACAGTGCTTCCTGAAGCCCTGAGAGGTTCTGCTCCAGCCCTGCCCTGAACATTGTCCGGCTCTCAGCCACAGGCATAGACTGCTTGACCTGGGCCCTGTGTCCTGAGTATACCACATGGGCTACGAGTGTGGTGGACCCACTAAATGAGGCCCGTGTCTCCTTGAAGTATTCTAGGGTGTTCTACTCAAGGCCATTCAGATTGATGTGCAAGGAATTTTTTTTTCTGTTTTGTTGAATGACCATCTGGTGGTGTGAGAGTAGAGCCTGCCTGTGTGTATCGGGGTGCACGGCAGTCTCCTGGGCTCTGAGTTGGTGCCTGTTTGCTGTGCTCACACATATGCAGCTTATCCTTATGCACTGATCCAGCCACCGGCTAGAAGGAGTGGTCTCTGTGGCTGGAGCCAGGCTTCTTTGGGAGATGCTAACCCGTTACTTCTGTCTTCCTCAGGAGAAGGAGTCCGTCCTAGGTAATCTGGCCACAAAAGCAAAGCTGACAGAAGACCTGTTTAATGAAGTCCCAGGAATTCACTGCAACCCCCTGCAGGGTGCCATGTACGCCTTTCCTCGGATCTTCATTCCCTCCAAGGCTGTGGAAGCAGCTCAGGTCTGGGTGTCACCGGGCTGGGTTCCTCTCCCAGGGCTTCCTTAAGACAGCTGGGGCAAGGGCTGGCTCTGGCCTTAGGGAGCAGAGGTGCTAGCTCTTGGGCTTAAAGGTCTGTGGCCCTCTTAGTCAGATGCTTACTGTGAAAGAAAGGTGACAGGTCTTCCAAGGCCCAGGCCCAGTGATGTGCTGGCCATGGTGCCGGGGAATCAGCTGAGATGGGCTCTTCCTGCTCCCAAGCTAGCACTGCTAGCACTGCTGCCCCAGAGAATGTTCCCCATGATGCTGGGTGGATGGTAAAGCTGTTGCCTTCCCCCTGCTTCCTAGACGTGGCCATATGCGCTACTCACCTGGAGTCTTGTTGACAGGCCAGTTGGGGTTCACTGAGTCTACAAGAGGCTTAAGACTTTGCATTTCCAGATGTTTAGATGGTGCCGTACACCTCACTGGGAGGATCGAGGGCAGAGTAGCAGTTCTCAAAGTGGCATCTTTATCCACCCGGAACCTACAAACCCTATCACACACTCAGAACTAGGCCCTATCCCAGACATGCGGAATTGGCACCCTGTGCTGCCGCCTGAGCATGTGGGTGTATCAGGCTCCTTGGTGATAGTTCTGCAAGCCAGTGTGTGAGAAGCACTGTTGGCATGGAAGCCTGAGTGTAGACCCCGGGCCTTGTTTTCAGAGCACCAGGTAGCTCAGCTCCGAGGCGGCCACTGACCATGCCCGCTGAGCAGCTGCTAGAAACCGCACACAGAAATGGGCGGGTGCTGCCCAGGGGGAGCAGCAGCACCGCCAGCCCTGGATGGCCCGAGGTGCTGTCCGTGTCTGGTTCCCGAGCAGCTCCCAGCAGCATCTCCCTGTCCCGTGCAGGAAAGATAACCTGCCTTTCCAGTTAAGTGTGGCACCAAATTTTTAGTGGTGTGTTTGTACATTACCAAGCTAGGAGTGAACCTTAAATTCTGCCCTGCTCCTGCAGGCCCACAAAATGGCTCCGGACATGTTTTACTGTATGAAGCTCCTGGAGGAGACTGGCATCTGCGTGGTGCCTGGTAGCGGCTTTGGGCAGAGGGAAGGCACCTACCACTTCAGGTATGACATCCTCTGCACACCAGCCTCACTGGAGCCCAGGTGGGCTGCAGGACTGCGAGGAGAGGAGCCTCTGTCCTCCCAAGTTGGGCTCTCCCATCTCACCCTTGTTCTCTCCTGCTACAGAGATGCACTGAGCTCCTGCCCTGCCAGTTAGGAAAGCTGGGTGGGTGCCAGTGGTGTCTCTCAGAGGTCTTCTTTGGCTCTCCTGTCTCTCCCCTCTGCTTTCATCTATCACGTCACAAGGAAAGGTCCCTAGGAGTGTGTTTACTTACTTCCTACTTCTTTGAACTCCATGATAACAGCACACAGCAGGTGCTTGGCAGTTGCACCCTGCACTGTGGCCTGCTGGGAGTCCCTGGCGCTGTGTAGTGGAATCGGCTCCTCCCAAGAACCCTTTCCAGGTTCACCCTGGCCAGCCCTGGGGGGTGTGTGGCTGAGCCCGGGCTCCCCACAGAGCATGACGTATGCAGAACAGTGGCTTCCATGTACACAGAGCATCTTTGCTTAGGTTGTGGATACATCCCCCAGGGTACACACTGCATCTATTTACCTCAGCCCAGCTCAGCTCCAGACCCACGGTCCACTCAGACCCAGTGCTGAGGTTGGGGGTCAGTGTAGAGCACATTCCAAGCCAGCATCCCTGGGTCCTCTCTTTGGCACCACAAAAGCAGCAGTGTCCTCAGAAGGCCAGTCTTCAGGGCTGGAGGGAGAGGCTGAAAGTCTCTGGAAGGAGAGTTGTTAATGGAGGCTTTCTCCCTGTCGAGACGACCGCTGGAGAACAAAAAAACAAAAACCAAAGTCCCACCCAGCAGGAGTAAACTCTTCCTCTGTACCTGTGGGAAGGACTGGTAGTTATGCTCTTGAAGTTCTGTGCATTAGTCCAAATGTGGCTGGCACAGGCCTTCTCGGGTAATGGGCGGCAGTGTCTGGATGAGCCTAAATGCTGTCCCTGCCTTTGCCTCTGTTTTCCACCTATGACCAGTGGTTCATACCTATAGTCCCAGCTACTTGGGAAGCTGATGCAGGAGGATCGCAGAGCCCAGGTGTTCATGGCCAGCCATGACAACAGCAAATTCCTGTTTTGAGTGAATGTATGAATATGGGTGAAAGTCATTTATCAGTGCCAGTCACTGTCCAGGGGCTTGAGCTATTGCAGGAAACAGGCCTGGCCCGGCCTCCATAAGCCATGGCCATTCCCAGCAGAGTGAACTGAGCAGCTGGGCTCATTGTTCCCCTTCCCTGAGCAGCCACACTGACGCTGCTCTCTTTCTGGGCAGAATGACCATCCTCCCTCCCGTGGAGAAGCTGAAGACAGTGCTCCAGAAAGTGAAGGACTTCCACATCAAGTTCCTAGAGCAGTACGCCTGAGGACGACCCCTGGGCTCCTCCTGACCCCTCCCAGCCTCCCCCAGTGACTGCCTCAGACCCCACGAGGTCGCTGGTCATGTTCATGTCACTCTGCACAGGGGATTCCTTTCTTTGTGCCTTGATGTTGGGAGCAAATGTGAAGCCACAATGTCTCAGCTCCAGGTTGTGCGATGCAAACACAGTAGAGGAGATGGCTCAGCAGATGTGGACAGAGCTCTCTGAATCATCTGTTGCTGCTTTTGAAAAGTTCTCTTTAGGCTTGAAACAACCAGGCTGCGTTGGATGAGGTGTCTCAGACCTGGAGAAAGAAGCAGATGTTGGGAAATGTGTGAGTGAACCACAGTGAGGACTAGAAACAGAATTTACCAACATAATCTATGAAATAAAACCCTTAGTGGTGTGAAGATCTAGTCCTTTGAACAGTAGAGCCCAGAGTGCAGTAGGGCCTCAGGGAAAGGTCCATCACTATGGCCTGGAGAGGGGCAGCCTGGCCCTGACAAGAACAAGGCCCCCAGGCAGGACAGGATGCTTGGCAGGTTCTGGTGGCACCAGGGCTGCTGCAGGGAGCAATGTGTGTGAGCCAGGCTGTGGGCAGAATGCAGACTCCCCTTCTGAGCATCATGGCAGGTCCTGAGGACTCAGTACCCCAAGGGCTTCAGGAATGAAGGGCTCCTCACCAGGCCTACCTTGACACTGGTTTGAGAGGTCTTGGACTTCAGGGACCCACCTCAGCCATATCCCAGTTATGTGAAGGCCTATGGGTCAACCCCCTCGTGACCCAGTGGCAGCTTTCTCTCCAGGGTTTGACTGAGCCATTACATATACTGCTCCCTGCTGGTGGCGGCTGGACAAGGTGAGAATGAAACCTCAGCCATGAGGGGGTCCTTATGGAGTTGACCAGCCAACAGCCCCCGCCCCTGTAGTTCCTTGCTCTGTTTCAGACTGGCCCATTTGGAGCTCCTGGTAGATAGGCTGCAGTGCAGGAGTGAATGCAGTCAGTTTCAAAGTTTGTTGAAGTGTTCTGATTTCATGCAAAGCATTCCTTTCTGCCTGCCCCCATGAGAGGCAGCCACGGGCATCTGTCCAGCCAGGAGAGTAGTGTCCCTGCATTAGCAAACCGCAGCCACTGGCCACACACCTGGCTGTCCCCTTCACCAGTAGCCCTGCCCCTCTCATCATCCGCACTCAGTAGTAGAAAGTGAGGGAAGCTGGGGCCAGCTCAGGTGTTGGGACCAGCGGTTACAAAGTGAACCCAAGGGAGCTGGAGAGAGCAGTATGAAGGGACTCCCTGTGCTGATTTCCATGCCGGGAAATGCACGCAAACCCCACGCTGTCCTTGCTCTCACTACTGTACCAGTGAGGAAAGCAGCCACAGTCTCGGATAACAAAAGGGAATGTTTGGAACTTCTCCTTCCTCACAAAATTGAAAAGGTCGTGCTTGTGCTTACTGTGGCATAAACTAGAATGTGTCCCAGAGTCGTAAGATTTCTGGCAGGAAGGTTAAATAGTACAAGCTGTTATATTTTTTATATTTTTGTAACAATTGCTTTTTCATGAGGGGAGAGGGTTAGGTTAGTATTTATAGTCTTAACAAGTCCAATAATTTTTATAAGCCTCTTCAGATCATAAATAACCCCATAAAAACTTTGCAATGTTTACATGATTTTTAAAGAGATGCCATATACACTTGGTTTGCTTTAAAAATAAACTAATGATTAGGTCAGCTAGTTTGAGCAGTTAACCTAAGGTCGGAATGGCAATCATGACAGATTTGATTTTCTGCAGATTCTGCTTGATGCCTTTCCTCTTCAGCAGCACCCCGAAAGCTGGCTCTTGGGTCTCACCTTGAGACCAGCTGTGTGCTTTCCGCTGCTGCCCTTCTCTGCCTGTGGAGCGCAGGGAGCTCTTCACACACCTGCAGGCCGCCTGGCTTGTTTTCTAATCGATTTGCACAGGCATCTCCTTGCAGAGGGACTGGAGGAGGGGGCTCTGCTGGGAATTTCTGATCAATAAATTACATTTCCCAAATGATGTATTTAATTTTCCTCATTTAAATCTGCACGATAACTTGGCATCTTCGCTCTTGGCAATGTGTGTTCGTGGCAGCCGCGGTCTTAGCCCTGTGAACCAGCCACCGCTTCTCAGCTTGCTTGTCTCATGGGCTCTGACTCCGCGGAGCCTGCGTTGCTGGGTGCTGTGGATTTTCCGTTGTTGAGGGTTTGTCACTTGAGGTGCAGACACTTCATAAGAGTCTCTGAACGATGATACTAAAGTGAATGCAGGTGGGCTTTCTGGAAATAAGCTGCCTTCATAAGGGGTGGTGGAGAGGGACAGGCAGGTAGAGAAATTGCTGTTTTTTTTCCCACTAAAATTAAATTTTTATTAAGGAAAATTGGGAAAATACACAAAGGAAACATGAGGACTATCGTACTCAGAACTTTCAGGAATTTATTCAAAGTAGCTTAGTCAGGAATGTGTTGTCTTCTATCTGGGAGAGCAGATGGCTTCACTGCTAATCCCACGCTATTCATATCCAGACCCTTGCCCAGGGCAAGTGGGAGACCCCACGGAAGGACTCTGCCCTTCCCCAAGCCGTCCTTGGGGCCAGGACAAGGAGCTCTGCTGGGTGTGTGTGCAGACAAGAGGCAGAGGGTCTTGGGAAGAGAGCACGAAGGAGAAGCAGCACCCTGTAGAAAAGGGGTTGGAGGAGGAGCTGCAAGGACAAATCTTTGCTGAGGACTTAGAGAGGGACAGAAAGGAGGTGGTGCTCTAGGAGTCAGGCCTTGCTGGGCGCTGGTCAGCAGCTGAGGACTGCAGGTGATCTCTGCAGCCTGCGCCAGAACGCTCAGACCTTGTCTGGGGAGGAAACTTGGCTTCATTTACTGTACAGTAAATCTGTTAAGGAAAAGACCACTGCTATTCTAGATTATTTTTAGTGTAGTGTGCTGTAGCTGCACTTGGTCCTCACAGACCTCTGCTCAGCCTGGCACTACCCTGAGGGGCGGGAAGTTTGCCTTCAGGGGCTGAGCTGCAGTGGCTGCCAGACATTCAGTGTTTGCACTTAAGAATGTCATCTCTTGGGGCAGTACTAAAATTTAAACTTTAGAATGGATCCAGTGGCGGAGCCCTTGCCTCAAGTGTACAAGGCCTCAGAGTTGGGTTGGGTGGTCATAGGTAGCCCAATAATATCAACCACCTCTGGTATGAATAGTGTTGACAGGATATCATGTCTGCATCTTGTGCTATGAATAACTACTATGAAGACAACAATATGCAATATATTATTGTAACTGTCCTACTAACCTATTTTGAAACTGTTGCAATGCTATTTCTGAATAAAATTAATATAAAAAACAAAACAAAAAAATGAACCACCTCTTTAGAAAGGAAACATCCAGAACCCAAGAGCAGAGTGGCCAGGTGCTGTGGCGCACACCTGTAATCCTGAGGCAGGAGAATTGTTGGGAACCAGGAAGCTAAGAAATTGATCAAATGCGTAGGTGGGAGTCGTCCTCAGTTCTTAAAGGAAACAAGCTACCTCAGTCCTGAGATAAACATCCTGTCTGGTTAAGGTCAGCTATGAGTCACTAGGCAAGCTTGTGTCCTGTGTTACTAACTGCAGAAGTGTTGTTAGTCTTGCCTATCAGGCAAACCAGCAACTACCTAGCCCAGCTTTGTCTTGTCTGTCTTTCTCATTTCTGCTGCTGTCTCTCCCTGGGTAGAACCTACAGATCCCTACAAAGAATCACTGGGAGTCGAAAGCTAGCCTGGGCAACATAGTGAGCTCAAGGCCAGTCTGAACTACATAGTAAGACCCTATCTTAAAAAAAAAATAATAATAATAATTGGAGCAGGAAAGGTACATTACAAGAATGTTAAAAGTAAATATATACTTTATATATATTTATATACTTTATATATTATATATACTTTATCAAAGTAAATATATTCAGGTGGAAAAACTAAAAAACAAAAATCAAAGGGAAAAATGTGATATCTGTTGTAATCCTCTAACCAGAGTTAACTTCACCAAATTCTGGGACTGTATTCCTACTGTCCTGATTGTGTGTGTGTGTAGGGGGGGGTACTAACCTCTGCCTTGATTATTAGAACATATTAAAATGCCTGGTGACCAGGATTCCTATGAACTAATTCATCAGTTCTATGGAGGACCATCGTGTGGCTACTGGCACATTCAAGTAAGCATGTAGGTGTGGGCAGTTCTTGATTAAAACCAACACTACATGAAGAATATTCTTACATAAATGGAGTATTTTTCCTCACCTGTGTTTAGCGTTGCTGTGGAGCTTCCAGGGGAGTGGGTATTTCCCACAAACTCTTCCAGGGCACAGAGTGCATCCAAGAAGGTGGACATGGGCCCACCGCGCAGTGTCCAAGGGACTTGGCCCAAGGCAGCGTCTAGAGTGGGGTAGGCAGCTCTGGATCACTGCTGTTGTCTGCGAAATGGGTTCAGCAATACCCTGTCTTGGGGTAATTGAACAAGTATGAGTTTTGAGAGAGAGAGAGTGTGTGTGTGTGTGTGTGTGTGCGCGCGTGAGTTTTGAGAGACTGAGTTTTGAGGGAGACAAGAATGTGTGTGTATGTGAGAGAGAGAATAAGCACATAATTCATAGCAAGTAGCTACATTTATTGAGCACATTCTTTCAGTATCTTTGATGGTTTTTTAAAAAAATCTTTGATAATGTTGAAATTTGAAGAAAAATATGCCTTTGGCATGCTAGGTACATTGTGCAAATGACATTTAGAGGCAGTGAGAACAATTTCCAATATTTCTGAACATCCTGCTAACCAGGGTGCACATGTCATTTTCTTGTCGGTGCTTCTGAAGTATGAAATGTATTGGTTTACTTATACTATCACTGTATAAAGTGTGTTCTGTGCCAGGCATGGTGGCACATGCCTGTAATCCCAGCATTTGGGAGGCTGAGGCAGGAGGACCACCATGAGTTTGAGGCCAGCCTGGGCTACATAGTCCAAGGCGAGCCTTTTACATAGTGAGGTCCTGTCTCAAAAAAAGAAAAAACAAAGTATATCCTGAACTGGACCTACCTCCTAAGGTCTGGTCCTATAGACATTGGGTTTTGGTATAGGTCCACCTTGATGGGTTGGTACTGTTAAGGACATGAATGACTTGCTCTGCTTGGATTTACATGGGGTCACATCCTCCCCCAAAGACTTTTGTGACCTTTATGGTTAATATTAGCTGCTGTTTGTCATTTCTAAATTAAAACTTTAAAATACCGTTGATCTCCCTCCTTCCCTCTCTCCCTTTCATCCTTTCTCCCTTTCTTCCTTCTTGCATACTGGAAATTGAGCTTAGGGCATTGTATCACTGAGCTATATCCCAGGCCCCTCTTTAAACTTTTTTTTTTTGTTTTTTGAGTTGAGGTCTCACTCAGTTGCACAGACTGGCTTTGAACCTGATTCTCCTGCCTCAGCCTCTTGAATTCCTGGCAGGTACCATCACAACCAGGTTAATATTTAAGACACCACTCAAGGAAACAGTGTATAAGTTGATTCTTATCATGCATGATAGAAAACCAAACCTGAGAAATGCAGAACATGGTAAATCAAGTCTACACTTCAATCTTCCCATGCAGCTATGTGTGGTTACACCTCCAAGGAGACATAAATCAGAGTGTCAGTGTCATATGGCACTGCTGGGATTTTGCTTGAGAGAAGTCTGCCCTGGGCCCCTTCTTTCCTTGCCTTCCTTCTACCTGCTTCTTGGGCTGTGGCCACAGAGGTGACATCTTAACTATGGGGTGTAGGTGGATCCATGCTTGCCCTCAGGAAATGCAGTACAGGATTCAGCTATTGTTACTATCACACGCTACTCCTAATGACAGGGTCTTCTGGGCTTTAGAAACATTTGCCTAGAATTGCGTTGTCTTTCTTTGAGTCCTAGGATGCCCCTTGGTAAGGTGCTGTTTGGACCCTGTCTCTCTAAGAGCTGTGTCTTAAAGGCTGGGTCTCCACGGAGGCGCTTGGTGTGGGATCTTGGAAAGTAGGTCACCTTGTGAGAGTCCCTAGGACCCTGGAGAATGCCCTTGTGGCCACCAGCCTTGCTCTGTTTCACCCGATCATGACCTCATTGGTTTTCAACCCACAAGCTTATGAGACAGCCCTTTCTCTTTAGAAGTTGATTAGCTCAGATTTTTTGTTACAGCAACAGAAAGCTAGTATGTAAGGGATCTTAAAGTGTTGTCAACATTCAGATGTCTTCCATTCACTCAGCAGACAGCCGTGCACCAGGCCGTTGCCGGGTGGGGGCTGCACAGAGCTGTGTGGAGACATCCTGTGCCGTCTGCCCTGTAGACAGCTGAGACTGGAGCAGCTCAGCACCGGACAGGACATGCTTGCTCTGCACCGCAGCCACCTGCCAGGTGGGGCACAAGCCTGTGCTTCCAGTCCTGTGGGAGGCTGAGGCAGGACGATCGGAAGTTCAGAGCTAGCCTCAGCAACTCAGTGACTTACCAAGACCTTGTCTTGAAATATAAAATGTAAGAAGGGGAAGGGGATGGGAGGGATGCGGGAGGGGGAGTCTCAATATGAAGACTCTGGGTTCAATCCCCAGGGAAACAAAACAAAACAAAAAATTCTAGAAATCAAGAAACACTGGTATTGATGAAAAGACAATGAAATAGAATAGCTGGACATGGTAGCACACACCTGTAATCACAGCACTCAGGATGCTGAGGCAGGAGGATTGCCATGAGGCCAGCTTGAGCTACACAGCCCTATCTCAAAAAAGAAAGAAAAAAGCCAATTACAGATCATACGTGTGTGTGTGTGTGTGTGTGTGTGTGTGTGTGTGTGTGTGTGTGTATGTTTTCTGATACAGGGTCTCACAGCCTAGCCCGGCCTCCAACTCAGAATCCGGCCACAGCCTCTGAAGTGCTGGGATTACATGTGTGCTCATACTGACAACACACTTTCTGATAAATATGCTGAATTAATGCAGTGGGAAAGGAGAGTCTTTTGTTACATGGTGCTGTGATACCCGGGTATCTACATAATGGAAAACTGAACCTCAGTGTCTAATAAAGAATGCAAAATTTTAGATGGACTACAGATCAAAAATTTAAGAGCTAAAACTCTTAAATTTAGTAAAGGTGCTAAAAGAAAACATAAGATCCTTGCAAATCTGAAGTAGGTAAATATTTCTCAGAAAAAAAAAGACATGAGTCATACAAGAAAAAAAAAGAACTAGTCCATCAAAATTAAGAATTTCCATGTTTGCTTTGACAGCACATGCACAAAATTAAGAATTTCTGATTTTTAATGGGCACCAAGAAATGAAAAAAGACAAGCCACAAAACATAAATTTGACAAAATGTTTATATCAAATATAAAGATATAATCTCTTCAACACATCAATAACAAAAACAATTTTTTTGAAATAGAGGAACGACAGGAACAGGCACTCCACAAAAAACATATATAATAAGTACGTGGAAAAATACTCAACATCAGTCACTGGAAGGGAAAAAAGCTAATTAAAAACATTAGGAAGGATGCAGGAGGGGAGCATGGGAAAACAATCAAGATATATTATGTGCAAACTGATTGTCTCTAGGATGAGAAGCATGTTCCAAGTGGCATTGAAAGTGGCACTGATGGATATATAATGATAAACATGTTATTAATATGCTAATGACTGCCCATTTAATGAGAAAAGTAATTTATGGATGGATACTCTGAAGGGCGACTGCTCTGGTGTTTTCAAATGGCTAAAATGAATAGAAAGCATACTGCAGATTAGTCCTGATTATATGTTTTTTAAATTCCACAACTAGATTAAAATAGTTTATTAAAAAAAGATATACTCAAGTACAAAATCACTATGATGAATGTGATCTTTATACCAAAGTGTAACCATAAAATCAGAAGTAGTAAACCATTAAAAAAAAAAGAAAAACAGAAGGCATCAAATAAGTGTGGGTCCATGATTCCAAGTACTCTGGAGGCTGAAGCATGAGGATCGAAATTTGAGGCCAGCAGTGGCAAGGTAGCCAGATGTGTGTCAAAAAATAAGAGGCTGGACAGGGTGTGGCACAAGCCTATATTCCCAGCACTCAGAGGAGTCTGAGGCAGGAGGATTGCTGGATTACATAGAAAGACCCTATCCCAAAAAATAAATATCATACTTCCATATGGAAGTACAGCTCTGTGGCAGACCACTGCCTATCAAGTGAGGCTCTGGTTTGATTTCCATTGCTACCACCACCACCACCACAATAACAAAACCACTAAGATACCACTGGATGAGTGAAATAAAACAGATTGAGGACACAATCCAAATCTTGATGGTAGGAAGAAAGAAATAATGAAATTGCTTTGGAAAATTGATGGATTCTTATACGGTAAGCATGCATCTACTCTTATGACCCAGCAAGTCCATTATGAGCAAGGAATTTACCCAAAAGAAATATACAACCTCAGAAGCCTTTTATCAGATGTGGTTTTCAGGTTTTCTGCTATTGTTTTGGGGGTTTTTTGGCAGAGCCAGGATTGAACTCAGGCCCTTGCGCTTGCCAGAGAAGTGCTTATTCCACTGAGCCATCTCCCCG
>NDGM011091577.1:0-23865 GCA_002564305.1 Octomys mimax
AAGCCATGTTAATATGCTGAGCTGTGGAAGGCTCAAGTCATCAGATTTGGACATTGCCAGTCCATGGATATGTTAAACTTTAAATCCCTAAAGATGTCAGTCATTTTCAATAGACAAAAGTGGGGTGATCAAACATCCTCTTCATGAACGTCTGTGAACACATTGGTGTTCCAGGAACCCACATGGATAGGTAGCTGCCAGGACCTTGAGGTAGCAGATCTGCACTCTGGGTGACAGAGAGATCGTATCCAAGTGACTGACCTCCTTGATTAGCTTTTTGTTATAAATTAGATAGAAGCCAAACTAAATATTTTGCTTGACTTTGAGTCAAAACTCCTTTCCTGTCCCATTCACTGAAACTGAGGGACATGTTGAAGGGCAGTGTAGGAGAAGGAGGTGTCAGCTGGGAGAGAACAGAGTAGGCTACTGAAAGGCTAGTGGCCCCTTCTGGAGAGTTAGTGGCCTTCTGGATTTGTTTTTGTTTGGCTTCACATCACTCTCCATCTTTCTCCTCTTGGTCCCTGTTTCCTCTTCAAGATGGTGGCAGAGTCTGTGGAGGTGGAGAGTTGGCCACAGGAAAGGCCAGAGTCCACGGAGGAAGAAAGCCAATCAGACTGCTTTTCACTTACCTTAAGTCCTGTTTGTGTTCTTCATGCAGATGGAGGGTGAAATGGAGTTTCTTTAGCCCAATAATTGTTTCAGGTTGCCAAATTTCCATGTGAACAACACCTTTGAAAGTTGCATTCTAAACTCCCTCATTCCTTCCCTCCAGTTCTGCAGCACAGGTGAGACGCTGATGGCTGATTTCTTTTGAGGTTCCTATATCAATCAAGCACTCAGAAGAAAGACGTAGATGCTATCCTAGTGTCTGATCACAGAGATGCAAGTAGTAAGAGACACGGATGGCAAGCACCTGCAGGGAAACCCAAAGGAAATGAGGTCTTCATTGAGAAAATTTCAGGGTAAAGTCAAGCACAGGAAATCTTCTCTGAGTGGGTACCCAATATCTAGATTTGAGATCTTGGTATTCACACTTGGCAAGAGTAAGGAAACAGCTTTGGCTGAGTGGCAGCTTAATAAGATGTGTTTAAGCGTCAAGATGTGAAGTGTTAACTCTGACTTCTAGGAGAAAGTAGATGCTACAGCATAAGGTTTTCCTCAGCCTGTCCAGCCTCTCCTCTGCATATTTGCTTTAGTTAGGCAGCCACAGACTCTCCTGCTCATCTGTGTTGACGAGTTAGGGCTAACATGCTCCCCATCCTGACAAGACTTGCTTTTGGAAGGAGTCTGAGATACCTTCTACTATAATTAATGCAGTCACAGAGAACAGTGGAAAAGATATTGGGAGAAATAGGATTTATTCCTGCAAACAACGACCACATTTTAAATCCTGGTTTTCCAATCTCCTTCAGACTAAAAGGCATTTAAGTGTTCATTTCTCAGTATAGTGTCTAAGTTTTTCTCCTAATACCTTCTTCTCAGGGATGCATAAAAACCTAACAGTTGATGTGGGAATAATCAGCTATCATTTTCTAGGGCTAAGGTCAGGGCTGAGTCAGCAGCATGATGATCTATAAGCAGCTGGAACATCTGGAATAGCATCCGAGGTGTAAAGGAAATCATTTCTCATGGCCGGGTCGCAGAGTAATTCAAAGGCAAATAGATTCACACTGAGGAGAGGTGCTCTTTGGCTCTTGCTCTCATGTTGGAAATGTCAAATCTCTGCCCAGACAACTGGTATATCTGAAAGCAGAAAGTTAAAACAGTGATGAGATGGCACTGATATGGCTCCAATATAATCTTCCCCTGGTTGCAGGTTGCTGCCTGCCAGGATTCTTGGCCACCATCCCAGGCTTAATTGTGCTCGACAAGTAGCCATCGCACACTTGCCTCTCCAGCTCCCCCAACTAATTTAAACGCAATCCTCATAGCCAAGTTAGTAAAAGGGAGCTGAAATCTGCAAACCAGAACATGATGGTGATATCTAGTTTAAAGGTTGGTGCAGTTACAGGAAAAGCTGATCTGAGGAAGACAATAAATGAAAAGGCAAAATAAGTACACAAACCATATCCTGAAATTTGAAAAAAAGTTAGAGAAGCAGCACTATTCAGGACCGGTTAATGACTAGATAGGAGGCCTGGGTGTGCTTTAATGCTAATGTTCTTTTTAGGTGGAAGGGACTTCATGTGTAACTAGGGTTTATGGTCATTGAGGATCTTTTTTAATTTTTAATTTTTTAAATATATATCTTTTTTTTTAAATTTGATACAGAGTCTTGCTATGTAGTTCAGACTTGTAGTGACCCTCCTGTCTCAGCTTCCCCAGTGCTGGGATTATAGGTGTGTGCCACCATGCCCTGCCTCAGTCGCCAGCTCAGCACATCTGGGGGTGGGGCTGGTACTGCGTGTGGTACTGGGGATCGAAGCCTGGTGCCTGAGCTTGAAAGCAAGCATTTGGCCTGCTGAGCTATCTTACCGGCCCTTGGAATTCTATTTTTAAAATCCAGTGTTGATAAATGTATGGTATAGCAACCATTTCATAAAAATTGAAACAAAACTGAAATAAAAATGGTTAAACTTTATTTCATACATCTATGTTTTAGACCCAATTTTAGAGTTTATATTTTTACATTTAATTTGAAGACCAACTCTGCGATACAAGTTGTGTCCTTTAAGCTTCCTTTCCAGATGTGCACACTGCAACCCAAGGGCTCGATGAGCCGCTCCCAGCACTCAGGGCGAGACAGGGAGCGCAAGGCTCCAGCTCCAACAGAGAGGCCGCATCTGCTCATCACTGTCGGGCGCTGTCCTCGAAGATGGACAGAAATTGATAATGCTTCTCTGGGAGACAGTTTGTCCAAAGCCAACTTTGTTGAAAAACCAGCTAAAATGTTAGTGTAAGTGTACGTGTGAATTTTTCTTTGGGAATAGAGTCATATGAGAAGAGTGCGCTATTCTATATGCAGGGGATTTTATTATAGTATGGACTATGGTTGAAAAGATAATCCACATATCAGAGTTATGATATATATTGAAATATTACACAGACATTTAAAATGTCAATTAGACATACACTTATGGGCAGGGAAGTATACTTTAGTTTAAGAAAAATGATAGAAACAGCTCCTGTGTTATAATTGCAGAGTCCAAAAACAAGTCCTCTCTATGGTAATCACATTATTACCAGCATCTATGGCACAACCTGTATGTTCTGAGCGCCTGTGAACAAAGTGAATGTCCCTATTGTCGTGGACCTTGCATCCAAGGGGAGACCATACTATAAACAAGAATAAGACGGAAGATGAACAGCGTATTGGAGGGCAGTATTGTTTGTGGCCATTGAAATGCAGAGGAAATGACCAGCAGAGACTCTCAGAGGTGACTTTGTAGCAAACAATGTGGGTCTGTCAGGAGAGTGAAGCCCAGTCCTGAGGTAGTATTCTGGGCTTGGCCCCGACTTGGTGCAGCAGGGAGGGCCCTGGCACTCTGATTCTATTGCGTTATAAATGCAATCTCTAGAGGAATGTTAGTACTAATTATTTATGGGTAGTAAAACACCTGGTATTTTTCTTTTTAAAAATTTGTTACTTTAAAGAGAAGGAACAAAGAATAAAAGCAATGGTGCACAATTTCAAAATATGCCAGTAAGAGAGTCACAGTGGTGAGCACACTTCATCTGTTGTCTTTAATATGGTTGTTCAGATGACGATTTAGGCATGAACATCTGATCAAACAATATGGAACTAACAGAATAACTATTCTAACTACCGTATATATTTGTTTTCCTTTTCCCATCCTTCCTGTCTCCTTCCATTCCGGTTTCTCTTATTTTTCTGAAAACTATGCCAATGGATAATACACACGGTGTCTTTTTAATGAGTTGAGTGGCAGTGATGCTGGTGAAAACCCACGGGCGCGGCACGCCACAAGCTGCACAGTCTTCGGTGGTGTTTGCATCGGCCTCTCGCGGTGGAGCCACGCCGCCCCTGACCTCTGTCCTTCTGCCTGGGCCTCCCGAGGGCTCGCCTTGCGGGTGCGCACCTCTACACCCAGCGAAGCAGTCTTAAACCATTTGTAGTGGGTTCCAAGGCGCCCTGGACCCAACTCACTCCTTTGCTTTCTGGGGTCTTGCCGCGCTGCAGCTCTGCACGGAGTCCTGCGAGGATCGCGGTTCCCTGCTGCGGTGAGGCCTGCAGAGGGCTCTGCCTAGACCGCAGCGCGGCGACAGCTCACCATGGGCCCTGGATCTCCTCGTCCCTCACCTTCAGGCCCCGCATTTGAATCAGAGCCGAAGTGACCCCAGTCACTGCATAGACTCCTCGCCTCTACGGGGCCACAGCAGCAGCGCAGGCCTACTATGCGGCGCCCTCTCTGCGAGGGCCCGCACTCGCGGCTCTGGCCGGGCCTGATTTGCACAGGAGGCCGGCTTGAGGCTGCTCGCCGGCGGGTTCTGCCCTCGCCCGCCCGTCAGGTCTTCCGGGCCTTGCACGTTCCAGTCCCTCCAGCGGCTACTCAGGAGAGTGCGAGCACCCGTCCTCCTGGCCTTCCTGCTGGAGGGCACGCCTTCCTACCTTGCCTTTCACTCCCCTCTGTGTGTGACTTCCAGCCCACCCACGGCACAGACCGTGACGCTCACCAAATCGCCCGTTTCTCCCCATTGTGCTGCGCTCCGTGCAGTTGGGCATGCCATCCGGCTAGCTCTGGCTAGTTAGCGGTGCTCGGGGCACACACGCGTTCCTCCCACGCCCTGGCGCAGAAGAGCAGGTGCGAGCTCTCCGCGCTGTGCCTGGTCCCGGAGAAGCGCCCAGCAAAGCCGCGCACTTGTGATAATGTTGATTCAAAGCGGCAGCCTCGCAGGCCTCATCGATCCATGACGGATACGAGAGACCGGCAGGAAAGAACCATTTGATGTGGTGCTACTGCGAGTCACTGGGACCTTGAAGTTAATTGATTCCCGTAGGTGATGCGGCCTCGCATCCCCGTTCCTGCCCCGCGCTGCGCTTGCCCAGACGCCTGCCTTTGCCTTTGCACATCTAGCCATCGGCGATGACGTCCTCCCTCGAAGGCCAGCGCTTCCATCTCGTCACACTGCCCTCCTGACTGACATTCGTTCACCCTTCCAGAACCATCTGTGACGTTAAATCTGACTAGCTGCTTCTTATTTGTCCAATTAAAATCAATTTCTCTTTCTTCTAGTGATAGAGAAGCTTGGAGGCTTATTGCCCTTCATACATTCAGACTTGTCCCCTAGTAGTTATAGAATTATTTTTTCTTCTCTACTAGAAAGCAGGAGCTTCCGGGAGTCTGAATCATACTTAGTTCGCCGTCTTGCACAGCTGCTCATATTTAATAGTTTTCTAGAATAATTTTTGGGAATCTGAGTTAATTTCAATTGCAATGGTGAACAGAAAATTTGAATTAGGTATTTGGCGAATTAACATCTATATAATGAGTTTTTACAAACATAGCTTCTGTAAATTAGCTGCCAGATAACATGCTGGTGAGGTAGGGAAAAGTCTGTATATAAAATACTACTGTTTGGAAAATTAAGTTAGCTAAGATTTAATTGCTGCAAAACTTCTAGAATTGGGAGAAGCCTTAGCATAGAAATGAGAGAGTTTTGAGCTGATAGTAGTTTCAGAATGTGAGAAATGAAAATTAAATTCTGAAGTTGTGTTTTGTAAAAGACCCTCCTATGTAGGCTCTTAGTAGATTGTTAGGGCTAATCTCAGTCATAGGCCAGTACTGCTCTCACTTTAAAAGAGAACACAAATCCCAGAAAGGTGAAGCGATTTGTGTGAGGCCAGCTAGCTGGCTGAGGGCCACCTAAGTCCCGCACACCGGCCTTTCTTCTGGGCCGTTGCCTTACCTATGTCCGGCACAAAGGCACCGTTAGAACCACCACTGTGTTTGTGCAGTGTGCCTCCTAGGCAGCAGAGCTGCTTAAGTAGCTGCGAAAGACACACACACACACACACACACACACACACACAAATAACTGCCTGAGCCTCCTCTAATCTGGGCTAAAATAGAATTTATCCTGTGTTCATTGCTGGCAAATGCAGGATCCGTCCATATCAGTGTTTGTGTTTAAGAATAAGTCGGTATACACTCTGTAATTGAATGTCAAGAAATAAGAAAATATATTGTTTTATTGCTACTGTTCATTGATTTATCAAAGTGATTTATTGTCGATGGACACGCAGTCCAACAAATCACTCTGCTGACACCATCAGCTGCCTTAACTAGGTTGTCAGTTCACGACATTAAAGGTAATGGATGGTGATTATTTTACAGTAATGGGTTTAATCAGTGCTTTGAATGACTTAGCAGTCCTGTCAGAGCAGAGCCAGCTCCTCATTCATCAGGGCAGCATTTTGTTTACCAACATCATCTATAATTCACCTCATTGTTGACAATCATCAGCAAATACCGCTCAGGCGGTTTTATCAGATAGGGAAGTCTGTGCGACTCCTGCACTCCAAGTCTCCCCATGGGACTTGTGAGCAGACACAGGTCAGGAGGGATGCTCTTGTCACAGTCCCCAGAGGGGCAGCTTCCTGTCTTCTCCCATTGCATGCGCTGGGTCCCTTCCCTTCCCATCTCTGCGCATCCTGACTCCGTGGCATGTGTCAGTGACCTAGGAAGCCTTCAGGCGCACTGTGCCAACAAAGAAGGCAAAGTGAGGTGAACTGATGCTGCTCAGACCTGCTGCACGCAGCTGAGCACGTGGTCCTGTCCTGCCACTTGTAAGTAGTCATGGCGGGAGCCTGTGCTGACCCACTACTGGAGATCAGCAATGTTTGACAGATTTGGTGACCCACAGGGCAGAGGTGGCTGCCTATCCACCTGGCCTATCTTCATAATAGAATATATAGCCTCTTACAGGAAAGTTCAACTTACTGGTCCTTTTGCCATGTGACATTTCTCTCTCTGGGAAGACATAGACAGTGTTGCTTGCATTTGTTCTATGCAAGCAATATTTTGTATACAAGATAATGAGTTTGCAGACTGGGAGGCCCAGGCCCAGGCAGGAAGGGAAATGGCCAGGGCCTTGGATTTGGGGCAGCACGCTGGGCTAGCGTATCTTCTCTGCCATTACCAGTTGTAGACCTTGGGAAAGGGATAAGCACTCCGCAGTTTTATCTTAAGTGGGGACGGTGCTGTGGCCTTTGTTATACCGCAATTGTAAATATTAAACGAGCTGATATAGGTGGAGCCCTGCACTGCGCTCCTGCCCTGCAAGGCTAGGTGCTCAGGGCGCGTCGCATTTTTATGACTGTTGCTGTCTTTTTACTCACGAAGTCAGCTTCAGAGCATTTGTCCTCAAGGAGAAGAGCGTTAGAAAGCCAAACTCAAGTGGACGCAAAGGCTTGCCGTCCGGGTGCCTCACTGAGCTTTGCCCTCCTGTTGCTCGTTTTCACCAGCATGAGCCAGAGACGCAGTGAGGGAAGCAGGAGCCACAAATAAAGCGCAGAAAGAAGGGGCCGCTCAGCTGACACCCGCCAGCAGGCTGCAACTCGGACTGTGTCACCTTCGCAGGACGGACTTTGGCACCGTGACGCGCTGGGGACATCAGTGGGCACTGTGCCCGGCGGGCGGCAGTGGGGCCCCGATGAGGGCAGCCCTGGGAGGGGCAGCAGATCTCGGCTCCAGCAGCAAGCCGGGCGAGAAGCAGCGGGAAGGGCGAGGTGCCCAGGGCCCCGGGTGCCACGGGCTCATCTGGGCTCGCAGCTGCCTGAAGGAGCTGACCAAGGCAGGGAGACGAGCAGGAGGAAGCCACTCTTGGCTGACGGGAGTCCGTGGCTGGGCCTGGGAGCCTCTGGGGGGGATGAGGGGGTGGAGGTGGGGATGGAAGTGCCACGTGTACCCATTTCAATTCTCTGTGTTACTCTGTAAGGTATCTTTTTAAAGAGAATACAAATAGTAAAGAAAAAAGCCCATTTGAATTCCACTAAACAAAATTACAAGAATTCAGCAATGGTTATTGTACTGCATATTGTTGTCTTTAAGTTAGTTGCTTAGATTACCAGATATAAGCATGCAAAACTGGTGAGAAAGTATAAAAAATTAAAAGGGAGAAAAAGAAAAAATTAAGCATTAACTTCTCCATTTAATAGATCAACAGAAATCAGCAGTACAATACCCAAGTGACCCTGTATGTACACACACATATGTATTTCTCCCCTTTCTTTCTTCTTTTATCTTTTCTCTCATCCGATTGTTCCTTCCCTTTTCCCTTTCCCAGTATCTGTTGTACTTTTCAGACTTTATTCATTCTTTCAGGCTCTCACACTAGGGAGACAATATGATGTCCACACATGCAGGTCTGATTTATTTCACTTATGAGCACGGTGTCTAGTTGCATCCATTTACCCATCAAAGCCTGGAGTTCATCCTTTTTTATAGCTGAGTAATACTCCATTGTATAAAAGTTTCACCTCTTTTTTATCCGTGCCTCTGTTGATGGGCATTTGGGTGGCTTCCCAGATTTAGCTATGATGAACTGCGCTGCTACGAATGTGAGTGCCCATATATCGCTGAGGTACGATGTTTTCAGTTCTTCTGGAAAAATGAGAGGGGAATAGCTGGGATTATGGGGACCTCTAAGCTTAGCTATTTGAGGAATCTCCACACTGACTTCCATAGTGGGTGTACTGGTCTCCCCCTCACCAACAGTAGAGAAGGGTTCCTTTTCCCCACAGCCCCGTCAGCATCTATTATTGGTTGGTTGCATGATGACAGCCATTTTTTCAGGGTGACATGGAGGCTCAGTGTTGTTTTAATTTACATTTCTTGAATGACCAGTGCTGTTGAACATTTTTTCATCTCTATGTTACTGATTGATATTTCCATTTTTGATAAGAATAGATTACAATCACCTTTGATTTCACTTTTAGCTCAATGAGTCTGCAGAATTTAACTGCATTTGTTAAGTTATTATAATAATATTATGTTTCCGTTTAAGTTCTTTTCTTATTCGTGTGCCGGAGGTCCAACCAGCCAAGGTAATGGAATAGATAGCGTCCTGTAGATTCCATATGGCTGGAGAGACACCAGACAAGGTGGCCATTCTTAAGCAGTTCAATAAATGAATACAAGTAGTATAATATGCATTGAGTGCTTGTAATGTATAAATATTGTGCAAAGTGCTTTTCATGTATTAAATCATTTAATCCTCACAACAAGCTTAGATAGGTGGGATTATTTTTCTTGTTTTATGGGTTTGAAGCAAATTCAAGCACAAAATAATACAACAATTTGCTCATGCCCACTTGGCTAGGAAGTGCCAGCACCAGGCTTTGAATGTGAGCACCTCGCTCTGGAGCCTGGTGGGTAAACTTTTCTCGACCCCGGATGGATGCAGTGAGAGCACAGGGTGAGCAGCAATGATGTCGAGACTAGGCTCAGCCCAGCAGAGCTCAGATCATTTTGGGGTAGGTAAGAAGCTCCGGTGTTCTTCACACCCACCTCTCAATGCTCTTCTTCCTAGAGATGACCACTTTGACACTCAGGCCACTTAGCTCTCTGTGTATACAGATCACATAGACCTCTTGCGGTGAAGAGGGAAGAAAAGTTTGGAGAGAGATTGGCCAGGGGCCTGGGGTGTTCCACCCCAGTCTACAACGCTGAAGAACATTGTGCTCACCCCACAACTCATGGGGGACAGCTTTACTCAAGAACCTGTAAGTTCCTTTTGGCCTGAAAGAGTACACCCTCAACACAAATCCCAGGCAAACAGGACCATGACCAAGGAAGAGGGGCTGTGGAAGACCAGCACCAGGTGCCTGGCACACAGTGGAGAGGCAGACGTGGACACAGACCTCTGAGCGGTGGTAGAGCCTTAAGAAAGGAAGAGGGGAACAGGAGAAAAGGCTCCTAAATCCTATAATAAATGTCAGTGGAAGAAAGCGATGATGCAGCATGTTTAATAGCATGTAGTTTATTAGATAAACATTTCTTTCCACCTATTTTATCATCTGCAGAAAGCTAGGAAATATTCAGATTGAAACAGTCAGCGTAAAAAAAGAGAAGGCTATAAAGGAAACTTTTATTGCTTTTGAAACAACCCCATTTCCTTACATCTCCATAATGCAACGAGAGCTGTCTGCCTCTGCTCTGGCTGCAGGAAATATTAACACATAAGTCTTCTTTCTGCCAAAACCGTCTTCGCTCTTCTCCGGCTGAGAGGCAGGACACTCAGGAAGGAGACAGGGGGAAAGCGAAGGAGCATTCAAACTGAGCCGGTTCAATCTGTGAGGAGGAAAAGCCACCACACCCCCATGCTTCTTGTTAAGCCTCCTGGCCCTCTGTCCCCCACAGCTGCCACGCCCTCTAAAGCCAGCCTGCTCGCACGTCAGTGTGTTTACTTGGGAGGAGCTTCCCTCATCCATAGGTGGTGACATGGTTGCGGTGAGACACAGAACGTGCATAACCAGGACATTTGGCACCGTTTTCTCCTCTTGCAATGGAAAGGGTGGAAGTCATGATTGTTTTTACCATCCAAATTTTCAACTAATAGCAATTTGAATTTTTAAAATTTATTTATTTGGTACAAGGTCTCACTATGGAGTTCAGACTCAGTGAGTCTCCTGTCTCAGCCTCCCCAGTGCTAGGATTACGGGCGTGCACCAGCATGCCCAGTTTTGGTGGCCTGTGTGGCATGCCTGGGGTTCTGGGACAGCACAGTATGCAGTACTAGGGATGAAACCCAGGTCCTCGTGTTTGCCAGGCAGAGGCAAGCTCTCCGATAGCTTGCTTAGACCACTGAGCTATCACCCCAGCCCTAACTAATAGCAATTTGAAAGCACTCTAATAGAAGCTTACACTTCTGTGTGCACCAAAGCTCAGAGATGCCTGAGGCATTTCAAACACTTGAGTAAACACCGAGGGCCTGCAGATACGTGAGCTAAGCCATTAAGTGATGGTGAAAACAGAACAGAGCCAGAGGACTGAAGCAGCCGGAAATAGGAGCCATCAGTGTGGGCTGAGCTCAGGAAACACAGCTTTGGGATAAAGCAGGCCATGGGGAAGTGACCAGCCACCGAGGGGTGGGGATAGTCCAGAGGAGAGAGCTAAATTAGCAAGAGTGTCACTAAAGAATGAGGTGACCCTCATGAGAATCACTTGACTTTGTTACAAGGGTGTGTATTTAATTAGTGTCTAAAAGCATGCTAATATCACTGTAATTTTTGATGATTCACATATGACTCATAGCTAATTTTCAACCTTCCAAAACTAAATGGATCGGCAAAGGTTAGAAAAATTGTGAAAAAAATGTAGTAATGACAGTACAGCAGATTTCCTACTAGAAGAGTGAAAAAGTGACCATTGTTTCCAACTAGTGCTTTTGTTGTGAAACACGCATTGTTTAAACGTTTGAATAATAGAATCAATTTTGTATTTTTGGATAGGGCGTAGATATATAGATAAATGTATTTGAAATTTGAATCTTCATTAGAATCAGTACATCTTCTATAGACTCACAATAGAATTTTTGAAAAATGCATGTTAAAAATATATAAGTTCATTTTTTCCTCTTTCAAAGATAAATCTTTGGTGTCTGTGTGCACAAAAAGGTAGCATTGTGCTTGAATGCGGGCAGGATCAGGACACAATTTTGGGCTGTCCCTCAGGCACACATGCTCCCTGGCGTCACCCTTTCAGCAGCAGCGCTGGCCTTAGCCACGTGACTTTCTCTGGCCAATAGGACTCCGCAAAATATGATGTGAGCAGGAGGCCTATGAGCTCCGGGTTCTCCTTTCCTGGAGGTACAAAGCCGCACCTATGGAGACGTTCAGGCATCCCCTCGGATGAGGAAGACCCTGAGTGACCTGCGCTGTGTGGCGTTGAATTGCTGTGTGGTTGACACGCAGGAGCACACAGAAGGAGGACTCCTTGGCCAACCCCAAACACGGGCTGTAACCCCGCTGCTTTAAGCTGCTAAGTGCTGAGGTATGACTGAGGAAGTATTGTGTTTTTTTCATTTAGCACATTCTGAATACGTTTTTGTGTTCTTAAACAAAAGTCAAGAACCTATTGTAAAATGATTTCATCGTACACCACTGCAACATACACCATAACCTGTATAAATAAGGTCTTGCTATTTGGTACTTTTACAATTATTTTCATGCTTGATTGTTGATTCCCTAATGATTCTTCTACTAGCTGAGATCCAGGGAATGTGAAGTTATTTCAAAGCAAATTTATGTATCACTGGAGCCTAACTCTTTGAGAACAGTGCCATGAATGAGTAAACCCATTTCCTCTTGAGCTCTTGCACTGTACATGACAACTAGGCAGTACTGAAAGTATTTATTCTGCAAAAATAATGTTTTACAAATACGTTAAACAATAGAATCTACTGTACACATTTCAATACAGTGTCTTATCTTTGCAAAATATTATGAAGAAAGATTGGTATCGTATGCTTTCTTCCTTTACTTACTTTGAACTTTTATGCTCCTGAGACTCTTCCAGAAATGAGTATTTGTTCTGAATTCAGTGTTGGTCCTTCAAAACTTATTGTCACCATATTTCAATGTCTTGCTTAGGGTGGAGGTGGCATCCAGGGGAGTGGGTAACAGCTCACTGTGTTCGTTGCCCCCCACATGTGTATATTTATGAACAGATAATTTGTTTCCTCAAATCATCCTAAATTTACTCATATTCTGGTCTTTATGACAAGAAAATAGTTCCTGACACACTCTTCCAGTGTTTGTTTCTTTGATTCTCTCTGTAAATAAAGATAATATAGAAATAGAGATACTATATTTTTGAACAAATTGCCTTCCACCATTAAAGTTGAAGGGATATTCAATTTAGATTTGAATTAAAATGTTTTTAAAAAGTAAAAAAAAAAATGTTGAGCTAATTTACTTTTCTATTAACCTTGAGGTCAGCTTCTTTTGTATTTTGTTACCTTTGGATAGAGGAAGTACATTGTAATCTTCACTCTTAATTAGGTTTTAAGGCATATTTAATCTCCAGGTTAAACTACATTATTCATGTTTAACAGAGAAAGTGAACCAAGTTAAGGAAATCAGCTTGAAACCACAGAGCTCAGCTATTTGGTTAACATCGTTTGCAAAGCACCAAGTCTGCCTCTGAAATTCTTACAGTTGTAAGGTTTGACTCAGAAAACTCAGTTGTTCCTCCTGTCAACCTTCGTGAATATTGACCACTTCTCTCCACTCCCTCCTCTATGTCAGTGTCTCCTTTCGGGAGATAAGGCCAGGAGTGAGAAGAAGGCCAAAGTGAACTGAGCACTCCCTGTAGGTCCCCGAGGTGGACACCTTTAGGTCCTTTTCAGAGCCAGCAGGTTGAGTCCAGTGGTTATAGAGGAAGTCACCTGTGGAGCTGACAGCCAGATCGCCTGAACTGAAGCAGCTCGTTTTCTGCCAATGCGCAGTGGAAGTTGTTCACTCCAGGCCCGTGTCTCCACACCCAGGAGGTCCTAAGTGTATGAGCTCCTTCTCCTTGTGTGAAGCACTGGGCTAAAGCCCCGTCCTACCTAGCTGAGGGGAGAGCGTTACCCTTCCTACCTCCTTCATGGGACTGACATGGAAATGGCTAGGAATGTGCTTTAAAAACTTAAGTGTCTTAGAGAAATATATTGGCTTAAGCCAAAGCTTCTGAGTGAGTTTGAATAATATGCCCCAAGAAGGATCTTGGCTGGCACCCTTCCCAGCCGACACCTGGCTTTCCTCTGCACTCTAATTGATTTGCTTGTCTTCCTCCTCAGCACATACTTTGGTGTTTTGTTTTGTTCCCTCCAAATGCCATGAGGACTGATGCCTTAGGAGCACACTCTGGGAATCTAGGGGAAAAGAGCTCGGAGGAAGGAACGAGGGCTCAACCTGCAGTGAGACATTTCTTTTAGTCGGTGACTGCAACTACTGGCCTCAGGGCAGGGGTCTGGTGCCCTCCCCAGCTCTCAGATACTATCCCGGGTTCCCCTTCTTTTCTTTTGGTTTCGTTTCGTTTCATTTCTTTTCTTTCCTTTTCCTTTATTTTTTTTTTCCTTTCTTCTTTTCTCTTTTCCTTATTTTCTGGGTAGGACAGTATTGGGGAGTGAACTCATGGCTTTTGCACTGAGATACACCCTAGCCAAAAAGGAGTGTTTTATTTTTAGACCGGTGCCAAGGACTGATCTGACCCCTGGACACCTGAAAAGAGGACAGCAGGGACTAAAGAAAAAACAGAAGACACAATTTCAGGGACCAAAGTCCTTGGGAGAAGCCGTGCCTCTAGGGAATTAGCCAACTGACCTGCACAGTCAGCTCCCTCTTATTTGCCAGCAGGAAGTACAGGGGTACAGGGAAAACTTACAATAGATGCTGTGAATTGGGAAGGAACTGTTTCAAAACACAAACAAACAAACAAACAAACAAACACCCCACAAACTGTCAAAGGGGAAAGGAAGAAAGGAAAAAAGAAAAAGGTGGATATATACATACAAATATGTTAGTTTTTTTTAGTTCATTGAAAAAGTTTTGTGCTAATGTTCTTATTTTTTTTCTGTATTTTTAGGACAAGGTCTACAGGGTCTACAGGGTCTCACTACACAGATTGGACTCATAGTGATTCTCCTGTTTTCAGCCTCCCAAGCACTGGGATTACAGGCATGTCCCAATCGCTGTCTCAGTGCATCCCTGGGGCAGGGCTGGCACGACTTGCCTGGGATTGAACCCCGGCCGCTTCGCTTTGCCTAAGCAGGCGCTTTAGTCCGCTGAGCTATCAGGCTGGCCCTCTTGTGCTAATGTTGTCTGGATAAGACATCATGCCTATATCTTGTACTCTGAGCAACTGCTAGCAAGACAACAATAAGCAGTATATCAACTAGTGTAACTGTCCTACTAACCTATTTTGAAACTCGATTTCTCTGCTGTGTTTACCTTTTTTCTCTTTAAAATACAAAAGATGGAGTTGTGCCTCATTTGTGACATGGTTGAAGGAAATTTTGAATAGGAAGCAACAGGTGAAACTTCAACAGAGGCAAAGGCAAAGGGGGAGCAGCCCTTCTCCACACTTGGATGCCTCCCGAGTTAATGGGGAGCCAGCTGTATTTCTCTTGCCCCCAGCAGATATTTTCTTGCCCTGGGAGCACCACTGTTAGCCTCTAGTGTCCCCAGCCATCCTTACACAGCCTGTTCCCCAGCAGAGGCTATTGCTGAGCTGCCCAGGTTGGATGTTAACTTGTGGTCCTCCTGTCTCAGCCTCTTAGAGTGCTGGGATTACAGATCACACCCAGAAACCTCCCTTTTCTTCCCTAATTTTTTTATCTCTGCAACAGTGGTCTTCATGTTCAGGAATTTTTTAACTGTAAGTTCTAAAACATCGACTTTTGTGCAAGAATCGGGCACTCGGCCATGAGCGTCCCCCAGGCGCGTTATGGTTGGTAGATTGAGTTTTAGTGATCATGTGCGCTTCCTGTCTCTAAAGTGGGGAAACACTGCTTGCCCAGGGCTCTTCCTCCTGGGTATTGAAAAGGTGTTCAGAAAACCTTGAGTTTCTTTCAGTGATTGTTTCCAGTGGCGTTTTTAGTTGGCAAATACTTGTTCAGCGTTGCAGCTTTTTTAGGACTTGCTTCTGTGTGTGGGTTGGTGAACCGAATGTCTTTTCCTGCTCTCAGCCCTTTGCTAGCATCCCATGATTTCTCACTTTCCATGAAACTGAGGTGTCATTTTCTTCCTCCGAGAGGCAGTACCCACGTAGTCGCATAACGCGGTGTTTCTGTTCGCGGGGACCATAAGCTACTGCGGCATCTGTAGCCCAGCAGTGCCTCATGTCAGCGGCTCAGCCGAGGCTCCCAAATGACGACCTTTCTGCGTGTTTACTGTGTGTCAGATCACACCCATTCTGCTTTCCCTTAGAGAAATAATATCAGTGGTTTTTTCTATTCATTGCTATTCTATGCTAAAGTTTTCCTTTTCTGCCACAATCTAGTGTGATGGTTCATGGTTCAGGAACTTGGTAGAGCTGATTCAGCTGTGCGTAAATATTGGAAGCCCATTTCACATATGGACATGATGCCAGCCTTTTACCACTCTAGGAAAGGCCAGCCTATGTGGATTCTTCCCAGAAATAAAGAGAAGGAAGCAGCTGGTGGTCGGAAGCAGGTAGGAAGAGGATATTGGGAGGGTCCCAAGCCTCCGCTCATGTAAGTGGCTTTGTTCTGGAAATGAAGGTCTGAGTGTGCAAACAATTCACAGAAAATTAGAAAACCCAGACTTGGGGAGCTGTGGAGACCCCGCTCACATCTTATGTCATCATTGGCTGCCTGTGTTCTCACCAGTGACGCAAACAGAAGCTTGTGATTTCCTCAGCTGTGATTTGCAGCCTCCAAATGTATGGTGCATGGTGTCCTTTTTATTAATTATAAAAACTACGAATTACATTCAAAATGTGAGAGGGCTATATTAGAATGCCCAGTGGGGTGGGCTTTTCTCAACTTACCAGTGGGCTGCCACAGGAGAGAGGGGCCGTTATGCAATAGCAAGGTCTCTGAGTCCCAGCTGTTACCCTGTCCATGCAGAATTGCTTTGTCACTGCCATTCATTCCACTACAGGAGAGCTCACTACCCACTGTGAAGCAAGGAGCTGGATCCCCATAAGGTGGAACAAAGAGGTGAATGGTGCTTTTTCCTCCTAGCTGATGATTCTTTGCGTATTGCTGGACTGTTTCACGCTCCTGGGCATGACCTTGTACATACAGAACTAATGATAGTAAGCATGTCAACATTTATGGGGCATTTTGAATAAGGCAGGTTCTCTGTGGAAAGATCAACATGTTTATCTTACTCATCCTTGCAAAATTCTTGCAACAAGAGATTTGCTTAATTAAGATGGTTATGTACCTGTACCAATTCCCCGTGACAAACATAACTATGACAAAAGCATGTAATAATAAAAATAAATTGTAAAGAAAAATCAAAATAGATGAGGTTAATTGTCCAGATGAAGATCATACAATTTGAAAGGCAGAATCAAGACTTGGATCGAGATCTACCTGACAACCAAGCAGGCTCTTCAGCGATGCTTCAGGGCCCTTTACCACCTGCTTGTAGATTAGGCCACCCTGACGAACTTATAAGAGGCATAAGGAAGAACCTGAGGGATGCATCAGTCAAGGACTTCTGAGAGAGGGCTGAGAACTGCCTGGGGGACACGGGCAGGCAAGCCCAAGAGATAGCCAAGCACCCTTGGTGTCCATAAATGGTATCAAATCGCCACCCCTCTGCAGCACTGTTATCAGACAGCCTGCCTCATTCATTGCAAATTGGCTGCTTGCTAATCTCTAGGTAAGGCTTTGTTGTAAATTTCAAGGATTTCTAAAAGAAATAAAATGGAGCTCTATATAGACCTTCATGCTTGAAACAATGGCCTTAAAACTTAAATATTTCACAGGCCTTCCCTGGCTTAATATTTGTTCTCTTACACCTTGGATGTGGAATTTGAAAGTAACTAAATAATATCAGAACCTAGGTTACTATGGTGATGGAGGATGGGGCATATGAGATTTTTTCCTTTCAGACCCTGCTGTTGGAAAGTCGGCCTATTTGTTCCTGTCATTAATGGAAGCTTGTGGTGTGACAGAAAGGACGTGGTAGGGGCGAAGTGCTAGCCCAGATGCAGTGGGGGACATGCAGCATCGGGTCGCTATGGTGTCTTCCTCTTAGAGGTCAGAAACACTGTTCTGAAGATCACGTGCAAAGGCTCGGAGGCCGTGGGTAGCTTGAAGGCTGATCACATGCTAAGTTATTTATTTATGGATGTCCAAAGCTTATGCACAGGTGGCCCCAGGGGGCCCCAGTTTGTGTCAATCTTCAAATACAGCAGTTCCCCAGTATCTGACGAGGACTCGTTCTAGGACACCTCCACATCAAGTAACACAAAAGGATGAATTAATACAATTTTAAGTTTAAAGCAAATTTTTAAATTGACACATAGTATTTGTACATTGTTCTAATTTAATACATGTGCATGATACATAAAGATCAATTCAGGATAACTAGCATTTTCTTCTCCTCAAATAAATCACTTCAATGTACTGGAAAACTTGAAAGTCATCCCTCTAGGGCTTTTCTTGTTTTGCATTTTATATTGAACCTAATCGTAAAGGGTTTTCATTCTAAATTTCCAGCCTGCCTGAAATCTGATTGCTTATCTCTGCTCTGTTCAAATCGCCTCCCTGGCTGTGCGCTTAGAGCCCCTTTTCCATCCTGAAGCCAGACAGACTCTTTCAAAACCTTATTCAGAGAGGTGAGACGTTTCAGTTCTGGCTCAGAACTAAGGATGCGGGACACGCCAGCAGACTTCACTGGAAGCTCGTAGTATGACGCAGTCCTCTCTGGGCTCCTCCCTGCTGGGTGCGAGGCCTCCGCACTACTGCCCCTCACGCGCCGAGCACCTCCCCGCAGAGCCTGGGGCCGCGCTCTTCTGGGCCTCGAGGCTTCGGTCCTCCATACATGAGCAGCTTACTCGTGCATAACGTCCTTCAGTGTTTAGCTGTTGTTTTCTGAGGTGTTCCTTTTTCTCCACCCCTCCACCCATTCTGGGTATGGTGTATGACTTCATTTATCTTCGTAGTGTTTTCCACCACCTGGCACATGTGCTTGTTGGCTTGTTTCCTGTGGGCCCCCAGAATGTAAGCCCCGTCCAGGTAAGACTGCTACTCTTGTAGCCCAGAATTTAACATCAGAATAGAGTTGATACTGCGTGAAAATTGGTTGACTAAATGGAGTCAGTGACGTCTTTGCTGCAGCCAGATGCAGAAAAGCCGCACACGAGGAATAAATGGACGCCCGTACGTGCATGGGCGTTGGAAGTTGCGTGTCCCTGCGCGTGGAGGCGGCGCAGAGCCGCGAGCTTCAGTCCTGCGGACCTCAGGCTCCCACCTAATCCTGGTGAGTTTAGCACAGGAGGGACAAAAAGCCCACCCGTCCTTCTCTGGGTTGAATGTGGTGTTCTCACTGGGAATCTATTTGTGTCTCTCTCTCTGTGCTTTGTGTAGATATACCCAGATATTTTGTTCACTTTTTTTGAGGAAAGGTTAGGATTTTTCTCTTCACCTTCTGGTAATACCTCCCTGGTGGTGTCTCAGCAGCAGTGACGACTGTTGATCTGAGCTGTCCCTCGCCTCCTGGCACTTGCATGATTTCCTTTAGTCACGTTCCTATTGCCCTTTGATTATGCAAAATTATGTTATATTAATATAATTTCTTCTGGCAGCCACAGGGTGGCATTCACGTTCTTCGCTATCGTTTTAATGACGGATAGATTACAAGGTCACTTTGAGTAGATAAATAGCCTCTGGACTCTTTACGGCGAGGTTCACACTCCGATTTTGCACATTAGCGCTCGCGGATTGCAGAAGTTATTATGCCGTCCCACCTGCACCTCGTTTTTCTCCCAGCACCTTCATTCTCTTCCTGCAGGAATCCGAGATGACTCTATCAGGTGGCCTTGTTTTAATATTCGACTCATTCGAAGAGAGTCTAATGAAAGCAAGCAGCTGACATTGCCTCGTATTCACTGCGCCTCAGCCATCGCAGGAAGGCTTGGCAGCAGCCTTTAACTCAGCGCTCTGGGCCGAGGCTGCTGGCAAATACAGAGCTGATGGGCCAGGAGGCCCACTCGCCTAAGCAGGGTGGGCGGCTGAGGTGGGCTCTCCAGCTAGTCCTTGAGGCACCAACACTATCTGTTTAATATTTAAACGGCCCTTTGATTACTACACACACACACACACACACACACACACACACACACGTGCACACACGTGCACACACACACGTAGAACTACTTGCATAGCAAAGTTCAACTCCAGGGAAGAGTATGGATGACATTTAGAGATGCGGAGCCTAGCTCGTCTACTCTGGAGCTAGGCATGCACTTCATTCATTCATTTAGCTTCATTACCATTAATTTCACTTGTAGGAAGCTTGTACGTGATTGGATTTTATATCATTTTTCATTGTTTGGCATATTTTGGTATTATATAGATGAGGAAAGCGAGTTAACAGTCTTAGCATTAGGTGACCCTGGAGTAAAGTGTAGAAGAGGAATACACATGACGGGCTGGGCTCACTTCGTTTCTTCCTACAGGTCCTACCTCTGTCCTTGCGATGCAGCCTCGCTTTGCCTGCAGCCTCCCGGGGCTCGTGGCCTCTGCTTTCTTGCTCTCTCATGTGGGGCGATGGTACCAGGACATCGCTGGCCTCCCGCACCTCACCTGTCTCCACCCAGCCTTGCTGATGTTCTGTTCTACAAGCATCTTACTGGGGTTGGGAGTGACACTTTACTCATGGAAGTGTGATTCATAAAATAACTCAGCCATCTTTTTATTTCCTCTTGATTCTTTCAAATTAATTCCCTGAAAAATTTGTTCTTTTCCTCTCATGGAATGTTCTGGAGACCCAAGGACTCTTCGTTACTCAACCAGGATACAAAGTCCTGTGCTTCCCTTAAATCACAAACATAAAATTAATGAGCAATAGATTTGATGATAAAAATAGATAATATATAGTCACTTTTAATCAGCTATTCTTGTTTTGAAAATCTGTAACTTATGTATTACTACATGTTACCCTGTTTCTGTCTTTGCTTTTTTTTTTTTTTTGTATTTAGGACAGGGTGTTCAGGGTGCACAGGGTCTCACTGCGTAGATCCGACTCATAGTGATCCTCCTATTTACAACCTCCTAAGAGCTGGGATTACAGGCCCACCGCACCACGCCCAGTCTCAATTGCCATCTCAGCGTGCCCTGGAGGCGGGGCGCACAGCAGGCCGGGGGATCGAACTCCTGGCCCCTGAGTCTGCCTAAGCAGGTGCTTTAATCAGCTGAGCTTGCTTTTGTTTTCATTGCTCTTGTTTCTACCCTTCAAAATAAAAGAAAATTATAGAAAAAAGACCCCAAGCTGTCTATGTTCACATAGTAAGCAAGACTTTCACCTTCATTTGATGAAAATACTTCTCACTCCCCACCTTCAAGTAAACTTGAGCAGTGGAGCTCAGTGAGGTCTACACTCCTTGCTTGCCCACCTGCCTCATCTTCCTACTTAGCTGATGCTCTCCGCGACTTTCAGAGCTGCAGTGCGTGAGAGCAAGAGGAGCCCGGAAGGTGCTCTTACTCGACTGGTATAAGAAGACTACTTTGTTTTCCTACACCAGAGAGACATAACAATCCAGCTATCTAATAGCATTTCTAGATCCTTCAGAGGCCAAGTGGCTGGGCCTCAGATTGCATCTATTTTAATTTGGAAAGAACGTCTTTGAGTTTATCTTTTTAAAACACACTCACACCCTGCAGACTCGGTTTTCAGTGGTCCACTCTAGAGAAAGATTCTGTTGGAATTTCCTTGTTCCTGTGTCCTAGAAGCAAAGCGTTGATTCAGGATCATTTTAAATATAAGCTTAGGCTTAGACTTCTGTGACAACTTGCAGATCTGGTCCATAGAATTTATAAATCTTTGACTATGCCTGGGGGTCCAGGTGTCAATTTCCAGGAGAGAAGTTTAACTTCACCAATGTGAGGTGCTTTTGATGGCTTCGCATTTTCTGTTCAGATGGAGGCAGCTCTGTTCTTTTATGCTTTCTAACTACAGAGAGTGTTTCCCACATTCACAGACCAGCTTCGTGATTCCCTCTGCTAAGCCTGCGATGAATACTTCTTCCTCCAAAATTTGCTGCTTGGTTTAATTTTCCTCAACACATTTTGTCTCCCTTGTGAGCTAATTGTCAAACTTGTTTTCTGACTCTTACTTTGAAAAATCTGCTTCTTTGTCACCATATTTTGTATATCATACCTATTGTTTGACCTCCAGATTTAATTCTTGGCATATATATTGTAAGATGATTTAGACTCCAACTTTTAGCAGTGGTGGTGCTGTAGCATGAACTAGTCATCTTCTGATGACAAACAGAAGAGGAATTTTCATTTTCAGTCAGCTGGAAGTGATGACAATAAAATAGGAGAGGACTTGCTATACCTTAGAGAGCTCAGAGTTTGGGTCTACTTTTGTTTAGGAGGTGTTTGCTGACGGAAAGAGACAATACAGTGGTTTAGAAGGCCTTTTGACAGAAAGACCAGTGGCTTAGACCTAAGGTCAAGGAGTCTCTCTGTAAAATTCCAGAAGAAACATCTGAAGCCAAAGGACAGTTTGAGGTAATCCAGCTGCGGCATATATTGTGGATAAGTTTTGAGTCCTTAACGACTTGGGGATTTGTAGGCTCTGTGATCGTGCTAGGCAATTCTTACTGCAGTTCTTATAGGTATAACTGTGAGGACCTGGATGGCAAAGTAAGATCACCTATGAAGAAAATTTGTGTGTTCCAGGCTCTGGAGTTCCATAAGTATTTAGAAAAATACAATGTTTAGCACAAAATCAAGGATGGGGAGATAGTTCAGTGATCTAAGCACCTGCCTGGCAAGCTCAAGGGCCCAAGTTCGATCCCAGGCACCACATGCCATGCTGGCCCCAGAACACTGTGCTGGCCCTGAAACCAGGTGTGGTGGTGCATGCCTGTAATCCCAGTGCTGTGCTGAGGAGGCTGAGACAGGAAGATCACTAGAAGTCTGAACTGCATAGTGAGATCCCTGTATCAAATAAATAAACCTAATATGTGCAGGTGCTTGAAAAATATAAATGGGGGCCAGTGAGATAGCTCAACATACTAAAGCACCTGCTTAGATCAGCTTGGGCAAACATAGGCACCATGGTTAGATCCAGAGTACTACATGCTACACCAGCCCCACCCCCAGGGCTGGCTGAGTGGACCAGAGTCCAGGCCAGGTGGCATATACCTGTAATCCCACCACTGGGGAGGCTGAAAGCAGGGGGATCACCACAAGTCTGAGCTGTATAGTGAAACCATGCAACAACCAAATGCAGGGCCAGCCAATTGGCTCAGCAGATGGAGAATTCAATCCCTGGGAGCCTGCCGTGCTGACCCCTCCCGTGGGATGTGCTGAAAAGGCAATTGAGACTGGGCATGGCAGTGTGTGCCTATAATCCCAGCTCTTGGGAAGCTGTAAACAGGTGGATCACTACAAGTCTGGTGTAGTGAGACCCTGAACACCCTGTAGATCCTTCTCTAAAATACACACACACCAAAGTAAAAACAAAAGCAACCAAATACATTAAAAAAAGAAGAAAAACATAAATGTAAAATACTACAATAGAAAATAGCAAACAGACCTACAAGGGTCCCAGGTATTGTGTCTACTCATCATCTTCAAAGACAGCATTCAAAATGTTGGCAGAAGTTCTGGAACTCTGAAAAGCAACCCTGTAGCTTTGGGAAGGAATCAATAGAGATTCTCGAAAGGCAAATGCAATAATTAGTATTACAAAGTCAATGGATTTAATTGTATGTTAGAGAGATAAAGAAGAAATCAGTGACCTGGGGTAGGCTGGCTGAGCAATACTCACTGAGAGGTGCACAGAGACAAAGAATGGCCAGTTAGGAGAATGCGAGAGAAGTCTGATGCGTTATAGACGCATACAGTGGAGGAAGGATAGAGGGAGAGGGAGGCAGCCCCATCACTGGGTGCTGATGGATGGGAATTTTACAAAACTAATGAAAGACTTAAAGTCATGGACTCAAAAGTCCAAAAACCTGTATGAAAATGAATAAGCACAGACACCCAGATAGAGTTCAGTGAAACAAGCAAATGCAGAAACAGGCAAACATCATCTTAAAAATAACTAGTCAGGGAGAAAAATGATTCCCTTCACAAGAGCAATATTTAAACACAAAATTGGTCCATCAAAAACATTATAAGGGCTGGTGAGATGGCTTGGTGGTCTAAAGCACCTACTTAGAACAAGCTGTAGCAAAGCCCAGGGACCGCAGTTCAATCCCC
>NDGM011091607.1:0-21740 GCA_002564305.1 Octomys mimax
GGAGGAGGGAGTGGAGGGGTAGGGAGAAGGGAAAGGAAGTGTGGGAGGGCGAGGCACCCATCACAGTTGGTGACTGGTGACTGTGCAACCTGCAGCTGGCATTCCAGCACCTGCACTCCAGGGCAGCAAGGGATCCTGCGGAGTCCTGTCCTGAAGCAGAGCCAGCTGGTGGAGTGTTGAGGAGGAGTCACTATCCTCCATCATCAGGGACTTCAAGGGTTCTGTCTCACCAAGCAACGGCAGTTGTTTTGTTTTGTTTTGGAACTGAGGTCTCACTCTTTTGCCTAGGCTGGTCTTGAACTTGTGCATTTGAACAATTCCCCCTACCTCAGCCTCTTGAATAGCTGGGACTATAGGCCTGTGCCACCACACCTGGCTCCCTGGTAGTCTCGTCTGAAAATCTACAAGTTTCCCGGCCATGGGAGGCTGGCCAGGGATCATGGAGCCAATGCTGTTTGCAGATCAAGGCAGGCAGACAGGTGTGTGGACTCAGGGCATCCCCTTAGGAGACTCAGAGAGACCTAAAGGGGCGCCCGGAGGCCTGGCTTCCAGCATGAGGTGGCCATGGTTTCAGCCACCTGAATCTGATTCACAGAGGACAGCAGTATCTGCAACACCAGTGTGACTGCATGGAATCATGGGAATGCAGCTCTGGCTGAACAGGGTCCCACCACCCTATTCTTCAGATCACACCTGTGCACACATGAGGTCTGAGATTGTCACCTATACTGAGCCCTCGAGGACAAGTTGTCACAAGATGAAAGAAAATAGGAAAAGGGTCACGTCTCTCAGCAAGGGCCACACTCTCAAAATAGCCCGCTTACAAATGTCTCCCTGGTCCAAGGCACGTGCCTTACAATGAGGAGATCTAAATTCTAAATAGACCAGCTTCCTATGACAATGGCAACTGGATCTAAAGTGACAGAACCCTTAAATGTGGACTGAAGGGATTGAGAGATTGGGGCAGTGGGAGATAAAAGGAATTAAGATGTGTTATGTAAATGTAGCAACTTTGCATAAGAAATACAAATATTATGTACTATAAACACACATTGATAAAAAAAATTTAAAAAGAATCCCCCCAAAGCATGCATTAAGTAGAATGTGTGAAAGGCATTGTGTAGCTATCATGCCACCCCATATGCTGATGCACCTCTACTAGCAATGGGGAAACCTGTGGTAAACAGAAGATGAATCAAAACTGTATTTAAAACTAGATGTGGTGCCATAGACCTGTAATTCCAGCACTCTGGGGGGCTGAGGCAGGAGGATCACAAACTGAAGCCCAGCTTGTGCAATTTAGTGACCTAGGGAGACCCTGTCTCAAAATTAAAAATGAAGAATGAGCCAGGGATGTGGCACCATGCAAATGCCTTGGGTCGGATCCCCAGTGCCACACTGAACCGCTGAGCCTTTTAGACACCTCACTGACCAAACACCCTTGCCTTGCCATGCAGGAAGCAGTCATTTCCCTCGTGTTCGCAGCCACTGTACGGCATCCCTAGAACATTTACACTACAAATCACTAGCCCCAGAGAAGACCAAAGTTCAACACTGAAAGTTCAGTTTCCACCGACTGCATATGACTTTCATACCATTGTACGGTCGAAAATATGACCCGTCGGACCATGGAACACCCAGAAGCACCTGCAATGTGAACTCTTGGAATTTTTCATAAATCAGACCAAGGGTTTTTTTTAAAAAATCAGATTCTTTGCTTTCTATTATCGATTTTTTATTTTACTCTTATTTTGCTTTGTGTCTCTTGCATAAGAGAAACCATGGGACGTTCAAGCCTGTGCGTCTGATGTATCTCACTTAACGTCTTGCTCTCAAAGTGCGTCCCTGCATCAAGAGAGGAGGGAGGGAAAGGGGCTGAGAACAGACTCCGAGATGGGTTATGCAGACACTGACTCCCCCACATGAGGAATCTAAGCGTCATGTAAGGAAACATGGGCTAAGAAATATAAACCTGAAAAGGCACTATGGATCCCCAGACCTCCTCTCTCAGTAATATCCCCACCCCAGTGTCGGGGTCACCCCTCTACTCTGGCTCTTGGTGCTAGGCTGGCTTCTGCGCCGCTTCGCTCACTGGGATCTTGTCCAACTGACCTCTCCCAACCTCCTCGGCTGAGGACCATGCTCCCTCTCGCCTCCAGGGGGCACCAGTTCACCGCATGAAGGTTGCACTGCCCAAGCCCCCCCTTGATGGTGTGGAAGGAAACCGCGGAGGTCAATGCAAGCACTGTGTCTTGGCAAACCCTCAGCTCACCACTCATCAATGACCTCTCCGTATGTTTGTCAGTGGGTGAATGGAAAATGAAAATGTGGGATTTACACACCACAGTGGCCAGATGAAAATAACCAAGAAGCCAAAGAAAGGAAGAATGATAGATCTGAAGGGTTGGCCAGATAGCTCAGCGGATTAAAGTGCTTGCTTAGGCAAATGCAGGAACCGGGATTCCCTGGCATGCCGTGTTGCCCCTGGGGCGCGCTGAGACTAGGCGTGGTGACGCGCGCCTGTAATCCCAGCGCTTGAGAGGCTGAAAACAGAAGGCTGAAAACAGTACGAGTCCGATCTAGGTAGTGAGACCCTGTAGACCCAGTACTAGACACATTAAAAAAAAAAAAAAAAGAGTGATAGATCTGAAACTGTACGCTGTCTTCAGTTTTTAAAAATTTATTTCCACCACCAGGCAAGGTGGTGCATGCTTGTAACCCCAGCATTCAAGAGGCTGAGACAAGAGAATCACTGGGAGATGAAGCCCAGTCTGAATTACAACACTGAGACCTATCTTTAAAAAGGTTATTTCCACCAGCATTGACCATGACAAATCCTGACAACAGATTAGTGTAGTGGCCTCAATAAGGAGGGTCAGTCCCTGCCCTTCTGCCCCCCCCTTGATGAAATAATAGGAATAGTGTTTGTTTATTTGTTTGCTTGTTTGTGGTACTGGGGGTGGCACCCCGGGCCCTCATACTGGACTATATCCTCAGCCCTTTTTATTTTCTGGCAGGGTCTACTAAGCTAACCAGGTTGGGCTTGAACCTGCAAGCTTCCTGTCTCAGCCTCTTTGGGTGTAATAGTCCTTTTTTGAGTGACCCTGTGCCACCAGAAGATTATGTTGGGTGAATCACTGAACTTCCCAGGCTTAAGCTTCTTTATCTATAAAAAGGGGCATACAATTGTCTTTGCAGGATGGAGCATGTCAAGTGACATACATGTCAATGTCTCATGTCAACATGCAACTGGGATAGGACCATGCAAACACAAAAATCTGCATGTCCTCATTTCTGGCCACTGAGTGTAACAACGCCATCTGTGACTAGGTCAGAGGTCCAGCTCCTGGAGAATAAGGTGGGGCCACCTTTTTGCTTGCTGCCCACATGTGTAGAGCTACCTCAGCTGCAATAGGAGCTGAGTTTCAGGGCCTGCCCCCTGCCCTCTTCCTATTCATGGCCTGGAGGGTCAGCGGTGGTCTTCCCCATCCCCCTGCAGCTCCGTAGGTCCTTGGCCATCCTCATAGACAGCCATGTGGTCTCTAAAGGAACCATTTTTACATGGTGGCCTTGCTCTAGGGCACCTGGGGGGTCTCCTGTGGCGAGGACAGCTGTTCTGACACCAGCTGCAGGCACCTTGGGCTGCCCAGACATAGGCACCCACAGGCACGACCAGCAGCACGGCGCACAGCACCACTGTGACATGCAGCAGGCGTTCGCGGCCCTCTAGAGCACCACTGACACTGCCAGTCACGAAGACCACACATGGGCCCTGGCGGGGGCGGGGGCTGTGGCTGCCTGGGCTGAGACACGCCTCATACTTGGTGGCAGGAAGAAGGTCGTCCACGGCGTAGGAGTGGATGCCTGGCCCAAGGTGCACCACTTCTTTCCAGCTAGCTTCATCTGAGGCAATGCGGAGTGTGAAGCCCTGCTCCTTGGGGGTGCGGGCCACTGCAAGCCACTCCAGCAGGACCCCGTGTGCTGTGTGCTGGGCCACACGCAGCTCCACATGGGACGTGGAAGGAGCAGAGGCTGCGGGTGGCTCCCGGGCCAGCTGGACGTGCAGGGGGATGGCCAGGGTGCTGCGGCCAAGGGCATTGGAGGCCACACAGGTGTAGTTGCCGCTGTCCACTGGTTGCGCAGTTGGAATGACCAGCTCAGACAGGACAGTGTCTTCTGCAGCAGACGAGGTCAGCACTGGGTGGAGAGAAGAGCAGGACAGCTGTGCACTTCTCCAGTGGGCAGTTGGGAGCTACAGTCATTCAGTGGTAGCCTGCTAGTTTTTATTTGGCAGTAGTGGGACATTGAACCCAGGGCTTTCACATCGAGCTACATCTCTGGCCCTTTTTAAAATATTTTAATACAGCGTCTCACAAAATCACAAAGTTGCCCAGAATGGGGCTCTGCCTCAGCCTCCAAGAGTGCTGGCATCACAGGTGTGTGCCATTATGCCTGCTGGTAACCATTCACTGAGCATTTAGACAATGGCAGGTGCTCTCCCAGAAAATCCATAAAGTACAGATTAGAGAGATTCACAAATTTACCTACACTGAGATGTTCAGAAGCAAATGTTGTGTAACCAGGTCTTCCCTCTAGGAATCCAACACTCTCCCAACATCAGTAGCTGCCCCTATTATCCTGCTCAGTCTTGCTGAGCCTGAGGCCATGGCTCTCTGTAGATTTCCCATAATCCTATGGTTAAGCAACTCTGTGAGCCCCCAGAAGTGCATCTTTTTATCTTATACATGTTCAGTACTTCACAGCCAAGGCCCTGGGTTCATGTCTCTTACTAAGTGTATGGTCCTGGGAAGAGGGCCCAAATTCACCTGGCCTCCCTCATCCCTTGTCAGAATGGGATGACAGTAGCACAGGTTTGACAGTAAGTGTTCAGTAGTCATTGCTGTTACTTCTGGGAGACTGCATGCAATAGAATTTCAAATTTCTCATTCCATGTAATCCAGCAATTCAGGAAGCTGAAACAGGAGGATGGAAAGTTTAAGCCCAGCTCAATCAACTTAGTCGTTTGTGAGACCTTGTTTCTAAATAAAAAGTTTTAATAAAAAAGAGTTGGGGATGTAGCTTGGTACAAAGGTTCTAGGTTCAAACTCCAAGACTGCAAAACAAACAAGAACAAAGTCAATCTAATAAGGTTTGATCAGCACAGTGGTAATAAGTGAAAATTCAATCAATATCTAGAACTTCCCAACCTTGCTCAATAATAAGAATTAGCTGGAGGCAGAAGAGCTAGGAATTTGTATAGTCATATTTTTAGCCATTGACCCACAGGACAAGGAAAATGTACTTCGAACAAGCACCCTGAGTGATTCTGCTGAGGCAAGTTTAGAAAATAAAGAATTATGATACTCACATGAATTAGTTCTAATTCCATTTATAGGATTCTAAAATTTCCAGTACGGTGTATTACATCCAAAAGGCTCTCAGATGATATATTTATGGATATGCCATTCTCTAACATTTGTATGCTATGTTAAAAATCAGCCCCAACATATACTTAAATATAAATGACCTAAGAATATCTATTCATGGTCATTTGAAATAGTTCCACTAGTGGAACCCTCTCTTGGAATCTTTTCTGTTATGGAGAGTTAATCCTGGCATCTCCTAATCTTGCCTGCACCGTCCTGTCATCAACACAGCTGGGACCTTCCTAATGAGGTGGAATTACTGCACGCCTCTCTATTCCTCCCAGAGAGGCAGAGAGGATGCACACAGCTTACCAGAAAATTCTCTCCACATGCTCAGGGGGTAGGACCACACAATGGTTGGTGAGGGGCTGGCCTTGGCCAAGCACCGTAGGGTCACATTCTGTCCTGCCTGGATGCTGGAATTGGCACTGAGGGTTGAGATCTTTGGCTTCATGCAAACACTGGGCTCAATTTCATGAAAAAGCTGTCCTGCCTTGGAGAGAGGGCCCTGGCATATCAGGTAGGAGTTCACCAGGATGATGGGGAAGCTAATGGACTTGACAAACTGGACAAGTCCTCTTAGCCGACAGTCACATTCCCAGGGGTTGTTGTGCAGTGCAAGCACCATGCTGGAGAGAATGCTGTCCCCACATGCAGGATGCCAGTGTTTCTGGTAGGTCATCCAGTTCACGAAGACACTACTGGATACAACAGTCAGCCTATTGGAGGAGAGGTCAAGGTAGGTGAGGTTGCCCAGGAACTGAAGAGCCTGCTCTGGAAGCACATCGATCCTGTTGTGTTTCAGATCCAGGACTTTCAGGAGAGGAGTGGCACGGAACGCTGTCCACGGTACTGACTGGAGCTTGTTCCCCTCCAGCCTCAGCTCTCTGAGTTCCTGCAGGTGGTCCAGGGCTCCTAAATGGATCACGGTGACGTTGTTGAAGTTGAGCCAAAGATATTCCAAGGTGCTCACGTTGCTGAAAGAGTCTCGGGAGAGTTCAAATAAAGGTGAGTTTTCAATTCGGACTCGCTTGAACTCTTCAGGAAGGTGGCCTGGAATTTTCCCCAAAGAAATAGATACGCACAGCAGAGCTCTAGAAAAGACAACCACACAGAAAAGCTTTAGGAGAAACGTCAGGAAACTGGAAAATGGTATCCCATGGATCCCAATGTGGCTTAGATGAAAAATGTTTATTTGAAACAGAAGAGACCAATTTGGATTTAAAACGATCAATTTACCAGAGTGCAACACCAATTAAAATGAGCATCGTGGAAATTTTGCTTATTTACTGACAATTCTAAGCCTCCATCTACTCCATAACATCCCCAAGCAACTTCTAGCTCCTTTAACCCCCAGTATCCTGTTAGCACCGCGCACCTGCCGAAACTCTCCTCTGAGCAGGTACATCCTGGCACACAGACAGGCTGAGATGCACATGTATTCAGAAAGGCTAGGATTAGAAGGAAATACTGAAAAGCTGCAGCCATATTTCTCGGTAAGAAACTACCCTGTATGTTTTTAGTAATTATGGTCTCAGCTTCCAAGTGGCAAATCCTATTATGGGTAATCCACGGTGATCCGTGGTCATGTAGGTCAGCACAGCCAAAGCCCCGAGATGTCCTGAGGTCTGTTAAGGCCTGGATCACAGTCTCAGGCAGAACCCAGGCAGAGTGCAATGTGTCTTAACTAAGCCACAAAATCCACCCAGTGTCTGGCTCTTGAGTCTGGAGAGCAAACCTTAAGTCAGATGTCCAACTCCATGCTGGTTCTACTTTCTCTGATCGTCTTACCAAGGAGCCTGAGAACAAAGTAGGGAGTGCAATTCCAAGTGCTTAGCCAATGATTGAACCAGAATCCATCTAATACTTCATCACTCACTATTATAGCTTGCGTCTAGGTGTCCCTCCAAAGTCTCACGCAGCCACAGGGCAGGTTTCTAGAGTTTATGATTGATTCATGGGTCATCCAGTGCAGTGATTATGTGTGTGAGTGCCGCACCCACTCTGGGGCAGGCAGCCTTTATGCAGTGTAAGGGAGGGGAAGAGCTTTGCTCACTTTCCTCCTCCATTGTTGCTCTTGTTGCTTTTGCTGTTTTCTACCATCATGAACTTTTGCCCTCTGCCATATATTACCAGCCTTAGAGCCAGCTGAGTATGGACTGAAACTTCCAGAAACTGTGAGCTAAATAAAATTTTCCTTCCTTAATTTTTGGCATCAGGTATTTTGTCCAAGCAACAAAAGAAAAGTAACCAAGACACTCACAATTGGTTCTCCAAATCAGAATTTTCACACGTTTCCTCCAAGTGAAAGAAGAGGATGAGTAATGGTGGTTGTTCCCATCATAGCTTCTCCCCCCAGAACCCTGGAGGTGTAGTTCCTCACATCTTCACTACATGAAGACAGCAGCATCTTCAGCTTTGGTGGCCAGACACAGGGAGTTATCACAATGCAACTTCAGATACAGAAGGTAGCTTGGGTTTTTTTGTTTCTTTGTTTTGTTTTGTTTTTATAAAATCAAAGCTTTGTTGTTATTTTCTTGGAGTTTTCTTGAATGCTATGTACTTTGTTTTGCACAAAATGACATACCTGCATTTTCTAATGATATGCATGTGCTTTGGGGTACTTTCTAAACTTCGTTCAGGTCACACGTACTCTTTTGTCATCTACTCTACCATACACTTGCTAGGTGCAAGAATGCAGTGGTGAGTGAAACTGTTACAGACCCTGCCACCTGTGGGCTGCTTTCTTGCTTATGCTTCTGAGTGTGAGGTTTTTGCAATGTCATTAACCTCTGAGTCTCAGTTTCTCTTCTTCAGAGTAAGAATATTAAGAAAGGTCTCAGTGTTCCTAGGAAATGTTAATTTATGCAAAATAAAGCACCTAGATACAGAAGTTGCCTGGTAATTCACTTCCCATAGCAACAGATTCTTGAAAAACAGAACTACTTACTTCCCTATGAATAGAGATACTTTCAGATGAACACTGAAATATGGTGGTTTCTTTTAAGACTCATGATATACATTATACCCTACAAATGGCCTCAGCAAAAAAATCCGCTTAGTGGCTAACCAGTGGGAGGAAAATGGGTCACCAGCTAAGCTGATTACATCCCAGGCTTTCCACTCAATGCCGGATATATTTGCTGGAGTTCCCTGTCTCACCCTACAGTCTGGGTGGATCTCTGGAATTCCTCTAAGGTAAAAATCCAAACCACAGTTCTATGGGCACAAAGTTTAGTGTGGGCATGAAGCTGTACTGCCTGGATCTTCCTTTCAAGAGATGAGCTGATGCTGAGCTGTATGGGTGCTGGTGCAAGGTCTTGGCCTTCCCTAGGCTCCCCATACTTGGGAGTGAGGATGGTGAGAGCTTTAGAGCTGCTAGTCAGAAACCATGGGGACACATGATAGTGACAGTGTGTCACTTTTGCCAAGTCAGGCTTGTTTCGTGGAAATATGTGAGTCAACCTAAAGGGACCCAAAACCATCAGTGAAGTACCTTTCTTCCTTTTATCTCCCACCACAAAAGCCTAAAGAATCTTTTTCCTTCCCTACAATTTCTTCTCTGTCCAATCCATGCTAATATTTCCACATAAATCCAGCTCCATTAACCTTCCCAACAGTGGCTGAGAGTTGTGCAGAGCACCCAACTGGTGTGTCATATCTGGGGTCACCCAGTCCCCTGCTGTCCTAACTTTTCTAGTTTCCAGCTTAGTATAAGGGTGTAAGGAGCAGCTATTTGGGGAGCTAATGCTGGAGACTAAGGACAAATAAAGCTAGCCTATGTCATACCAGTTAGCTGAAGTAACTTATAGTTACATGTAGTCCCTAAACTCATGAAACACTGACAACAAAAGGGAAGGGTTTTTGAAAATTTCAATGCCATCGCCTCTCCTGCCTGATGCTTTTAGGAACTCAGCTCTCAGAATTCTTGATAGAGACAGAGTCATGGGAAAGGGGTTACTCTGTGCTTGTGAATAGTTAGATATAAATAGCTGCTGGAGAGAGCTCTCTGGCTGCCCTTAAAAGAATCTTAAGAGATTATCCTATCTGTTCATTTGGAAAATGCCTCTGCATCCCAAATATTAGCAGGACCTTGAGATAGTCTTCAGAACTGGACAGTCTATTAGGGACCAGACAATGTCTTTCATTTTGCTCATGCCAGAGCTCTTCCCGTGTCCCCTATCTGCTGCTGACCCTGTCTGATGTGGTCCCTTAGCCATGTCATGTGCTCATGGTGTACCTGTGACGGACACACAGAAGACCACAGTTCAAGCCTCCATGAAATGTGCAGGCCTGGAAGCCCATGTTTTGGATGGAAAATATTAGAGGAAATGCCCCTGTATAACTCTCCAGTTTCTCTTCTTCCTTGTGGGGAAACCACTGCTGTCCAGATGGTGGGGCCTCCCTCATGCTGAATCCTTGAATGAGCAAATGAAGCAGAGCTTCCCTCCACCCACACTCACCACCTGCAGAAGGGCACTCAGCAGGAGCAGCAATCCATCGCCACATGTTAAGCACAAGCCCACCCTGTCCTGCTACAGTGCCCTGGCAACTAGGTAGGACGTGCTCAAGTGCTTGTAATTCATGTTTGTCTTTAATTGATTTCAAGATCATTAAAACCAAAACCAACCTTTGCACAAACTGTTCACTGAATCCCTTGACTGAATACCAGGACATAATTCCTGCTATCTGTCTTGATGTACCTTGCAACTTAGGTGGGCAGGTGCAGATGAGTGACAGTGGATATGTCTTCTGCCTAGTTATGAGGAAAGTAACCAAGGTGTTATCAGGAAAGATGCAATGAGCATGCTATGATTCCATCCAAATCCAAAGTAGGCTTCTGAGGGCCGCATTTCTTGAGACTACAATAGCACTGGCTAGAGTACAGCACCAAAGGACCAGAAATTCCTTCTGCAGGACACTACAGGATCAGTTATTCTGTAGAGCATGACTCATATTAACCAGACATACATGAGAAGATTAATATATAAACCAGAAAACATTTATTTTTACCATGGGAATTTTTAAGTGATTTAAATATTCATGAGCATAATTCAGAATGATTCTTACAGGAAATACATAAAGTGAAGATGAATATTGAGTACAGGGAGGCTGACCATCTCGGAACTCATAATCATCTGGGCCACAAAGACAGGCCCTAATGAACCACGAGAAAGTTTGAGGTCTATGTTTTTTGTCAGTTTCTCTATCTGTCTCTGTCTCTCTTTGTCTGTTCGTTTCTGTCTGTCTGCCTGCCTCTGTCTCTCCCTCTCCTTCCCTAACTATTGCTTTCAGTTTTCTAATTTTTCTTCAAACAATTCAGAGCATCTAACTGGATATTAGTTGTCTTTTGATCAATTATTGTTCAATCTTGATTGACTCTAATAACCATTTAAACAGTACAGCATTTTAACAGGTGGCTGTTTTCATTGGTTGTGCTTATATTTGTTCTAATTTATGGGGAGCTGTCTGCCACTCCTACGCACCAATCAATCAGAAAGGAATCTTGAGTGTTCAAAGACACAGTAGAAAAACCTATACAAATCTAGGAAACGCTGGCAAAGTACAGCTTGTGGGTCAAACCCTTGTCACTTGTTTTTATAGGCAGTATTTTAATGAAACAGATCGATGTCCATTAACTGATGTACCGTCTGTGTCCGCTTTTTTGCTCATCAGCAGAATACAGTAGCAGTGACACAGACTACAACATATACTTTCTGGTTTTCTTTAAAGGAAACATTCACAAACCACAAATAGAGACCGCAGTGTGCTTCTTAGCTAGGAAATGCTTGGTGTGATGTGGAGTCTCTTACATGACAATAGCCAAAAAAATTCCCTTGTGCCACTTGCTGTCCCCAAATGTTCTCATTTGTCACCCAAAGGCTTGACACCAGGGACCCTCACTGCTGCCTCACTAAAGCCCAGTTCTGCAGACAAGGACCAAGCTGAGGCACCTTCTGAGGACATGCGCTCTCTCCTGTGTGCAGAGTCCACTCAGGGGTTCCCTAGCTTTAGGTGAAACCGAACACGAAGGCTCCTGTGCAGGGGCCTAAGGAGTGGGCAGGAAGGCCTGAGAGACTCTCAAAAATGCAGGTAAGTTTCAGTAAGAGTCACCACAGGCCCAAGGAGAGCAGGCTGCCAATGGTATTGGATGTGACAGAGTCTCCTGCTATTAAGAGTCTCCTGGATCGCTCCAGTGTGACACGCTGGGGACACGTGCAAAGGGGGCCCCTCAGGTGTCACCTACCCTCCAAAATTTCTTGAGGATTGAATTCTCACCTCCAGGCAGAATAACACCCAGAGAACAAATACTAGAGCTCAGCGAGGAGCCATGGTGGGTGCCTGGAATACAGGGAAGGCAGTGAGTACAGATGAGTCTCACATACAGAGACTGCGATGCAAGGGCCAGGAGTTGGCATCGGTGTCAGAGATGTGGCACTGGAATGGGCAACTGTCAGTGGATTCCAGAGCTGCCACAGCTGGGTGAGCAAAAGAACAAATGAGAACCTGCTCAGCAAATGCTTGGGCTCAGCCCCATGGGTAAGGGTCCTTACTCACCTGTGTTAAGTTGGGTTTGGCTCTGAGACTTGCTTTGGCAGACAGAAATGGCAGTGCACCAATTCTGGACTAAGAACTTAAGAGGCATCACTTTGCAATTCTGCTCCTTTCACTGATGCTATATGACCTCCCTCTGAGAGAAGCCTGCCCCAGGTGACTACTGCTGCTCTTCAAGCTAGCTCTAAATGGGACACCCAGAGCACAGCCACTTCAGTCAACTTAATACCCATGGGTATGGAAATGAGTGTGTACTACAGAGCTTTTGCTTTATTTGTTACACAGCAAAACTGACTGATACACACACGTTACTTAGCCCCCTGTTTGTCCTCCAGGAAAAGGGAGAAAAAAAAAGTGGTGGCTTTTACAAACGTTATGAGAGTTAAACAAGTTAATGCAAATAAAATGCATAGAACACGTCCTGGCATTCAGTCAGCATTTTGCATTAGGAGTTGTTGGTGGAAGTGTGACTAGGAGGTGTCCAGGCAGGAGTGGCAGGTGGCACTCAGCAGAAGTACTCATTGATGCGCCTGCCTGCCTGGGAGTCCAGGCTGGAGCGCGCAGAGAGGAGCCTGTCAGCCTCTCCACTGAGGCTCTGCCTGGATAGCTCCTCGGAGCCATCTTCCCCACGAGCCAGTCTCTCTAGATGCATGTAGGCGCCCGCTGCCTCCCCAGAGCCTCGTGTGCGACACTTGCGGCAGCGTCTGCGGAGCGCCCCGCAGCACACAAGCAGTGTGGGCGGAAGAGCAATGGTGGCTGCCACACTGATCACTACCATGTTGATGAGCCGCTGGGTGCCCTCAGCGTCTGCCACCTCATCAGTGGAGAAGATGACGCACTGCTCCTTGCGTGGCACCTGGCCTCGTGCACACACACACGCCACGTACTTAGTCTTGGGGGTCAGCCCCTGGATGGTAACACTGGTCATGCCTGGCTGCACCGTCACCCGCTGCATGTCACGCTGCCCAAAGACAGCATAGAGGACGCTGAAGGCTGTTGTGTTCCCGGCCTGGGGCACCTTCCACACCAGGGACACACTGTCATAGGTGTCCCCCACCACCTTGAGTGACCTCACCACCGGTTCCTCCTGCTCCTGTGACAGCTCCCCCGGTGCGTCCAGCTGGAAGTGTTGCAGAGCCAGCTCCTGCTTCACACTGGGCATGGAGGGCCTCACGGCCAGCAAGGCAGGCTTGGGCACCCGGGGCACATGCCTGGCCACCAGCTTGTTGTAAGCAGCAGCCGCTCCTTCAACGCCTGTTCTCGCCCACCTCACCTCTGGGCTCCAGCTGTCTTCTGTGGGGGTCTGGGGCTCAGTGACAATCAGGGAGATGAGCGTCTCTGAGGCCCCCAGGAAGTTCTTGGCCTGGCAGAGGTAGTCTCCAGAATCAAAGTGCGACACTACAGGCAGGTCCAGGAGAGTCCAGCTTGAACCGTCGCTGGAAATTTCCTGGTGCACTGGGAGAAGAGGCAGATGTGAGAGAACTTGCCACCTGGCCCTTGCTCCCTTCAGTGCCAAGTTGCCCACACAGAACTGGGGATCCTGTGATCCCCAGAAATGCTGCCCAGCAATCAGCTTTCAATCTCAGTCGGGACCAGGTCCTGACCTAGACAACCTATAACTTTGGCTTAGACCAGCCTAGAGGTCAAACATGGGATCCAATTTGGGGGAGCCCTTGGAGATCCAGACTGAGGCAGAGCCTAAAATCAACTGCCTTCTAAAAGGGGTGATCAATTAAATAAATAAATAATAAATAAAGTGATTTAAAAAAACTATGGTTCTTGTTTACATTTTCAAAAATCTTATAGCTTTGTGTAGTGGCAGTGTCATAGCCTGGAAGGTTTATCTGAGGCATGATTATTGCTAATTGAATAATCTTATTACACTGAAAAGTACACTAAGAACAGTGGGGTGCATGTATGTGAGGTGAGGAGGGTGAGAGGACTCAGGGAAATTAATAGCAATGTGTCCTTTACTGTAATTTTTTAAAAATTTAGATGTCCGTAGTGCTTTTTGATCATCAGAGGCTGAGGGTTCTGTGGTGGTGACCCCTGGTGAGGCCTCCTGGGAGGCGGCTGGGGTGAACCTGAGCAAAGACCCAGCTGGGGGTCCCTCTGCTCACAGCTGCTGCCATTCGAGGACCCTTGCCTGCCTGTCACACAGTGCAACTTCGATGCCATCTTGTCCCTGATTTCAAAACCATTGTGGACAATAACAGCTGTCAGCCTAGTGGAGAGGAAACTGCAGGAGTAGGAGGTGGAGGAGGATTCCAGGTTCTGTGGTCAGGTGCTACAAAATAATTTCTCCTCCACACTCTCTGCCTGAGGCTGGCTGTGACTCCAGCCTGCGAGTACCACAATGACAGACCTCAGCTGTCTCTGCCCTTGTGGCCTCACCGAAAACACCCACCCTGGAATCAGCAAGGTGGTCCTGGGATCTTCCACTGACTGTGCGAGATGGCCTAGGCCTGCAGCCTCTCAGAGCCTTCGTTCCCTCATATGCAAAATAAGGGTAAGCAGGCAAGATGGGCAGGCCTAATGAAGTAACGACAAACTCACACGAAAGAGCTTAATCCCAGTAACCTGCATTCCTGGTTACTTCTGATGACACTGGCCTAATATTCACAACTGGGAAATGTACTGTAAGCATTAAGTGCAAGCATAGTGTCTTCTACTAAAAATTCAATTTTCTATCCACTTGAAATGACCTGAGTCTCAAACACAGAGGCTAGTAGGATTGACAGTACTGATGGGGAACTGGTGTCATCATAAACCCACTGTCCCGGGTTCAGTCCCTGGATGGATCCTCTCAACTCCATTCAGGCACATGGGAACCCAGCCTAGCAAAGTCCCTCCATCTGGCCCTGCCCACTTCCTACTTGGGGTATCAATCCACCTGCCTCAGGCCTGGACTTAGAGAGAAGGCCCTGAAGCTAACCCACCTGTGCCATTGAGTGGGCGCCCATTGGCCCTTCTCCAGCTCATCTCAGGTCCAGGGATCCCAGTGGCTCCACAACGTAGCAATACAGAGCTGCCCAAGGGGGACCTGATGCTGGTCACCCCAGGATGGACCTCTGGGCCTTGGCACTTCCTCAGCTCCAGCTGGCTAAAGGCTACTCCGGCCAGGTTACGTGGGCTGGCACACCTCAGTCTGGCCTCGATGAAGACCAGGTTTTCGGCCCAGCCATCCAGGAGATGGACCAGGTCATAGAGTCGGCAGTCACATGCCCAGAGGTTGTCTTGCAGCCCTGCAGGAGACAGAAGACAAGAAGTGATCCCTAAATGTCCAGATCCCCAGGCCCAGCTCTCCATCCCCTTTGGGAGGAGGGGGAAGCTCTCAGCAAAGAGTCAGCAGAACTGGCCTCCAAGGCTCATGCCTTGCCAACTACATGACAATGTACCTCATCCTTCACCCAAAATGACAGAATTACTTTCCTTAGGGGTGCTGTAAGCATAGAGATCTATCTTGGAGAATTGGGTAGGCTGTGCGGCAAGCCAACAGAATTGGCTGGCATGTCTGCCATCCTTAAACTAATCCTTCCAAGAGTCTGGCTGGAAAGAATTTTTGCAAAAACCACAATATGTCAAAACATTTTCTAGAAATGCCTCACTGACCCTGGCCCATGACCCCTGTCCTTCCAATATAAGTGTTACTTTCCAGATCACATTGCCCCAGCAGTAACAGTCATGACTCTGATCAATGTTTCTCTTTGACCTAGGCTCAAGTGGGATGAAAACTGGAGTGAAGTGCCTGGGGCATCAGGTTCTTTGATCTAGTCCCAGTCCTTTTACACCAATGTTGGACATGTTTAAAGAACTGGAGGCATATTTTTAAAGAGCTGGATGAGCTGGAGACAGGCCAACGGGCACCCACTCATACATCCCCTGACCCCCACCAAAACATATACAGATAAAGAGGAACTGTGTCCTTAATGCTGAAGCATCACTTCCTTTCAAATGTTTGCATTTCTGAAATTCAAGATGAGGGCATTTGATGTGATGTTACTTTATCCCTCAAAGTTTGCTATTGCATTTGATAGTCTAATAATCTATGATATTTTACACATTTACATGCACATTTTTCATGTTTGGAAAGGGAAGTGAAAAGGTTGGGAGGGCATGTTTAGATCTGATTGCTTAGCCTGTCTCTCAGGTCCCTTCAAGAGCTCGAAGAGGATGGTGGCTGCTTCTGCCTCTGTTCCTTCACCCTCTCCCATGAGTAGCGGGCTCCCTGCATTTCTGGTCAAACATCTGCAACCCAGGGTCCCCAGAGCCCTGACCTCATGGTCAGCTACGTGGCTTTTCCCCATTATAAATGGGTTGCAAAATAAGTGAAAAGCCGAAGTTAGACCCCTGTGAACCTTTCACCTGTCACACTAGCAAAATTTAAACATTTTGCCTATTTTAATTATTGGCTCCATGAGTGAACAGATTTTTCTCTGTTTTGTTCATTGTGGCCTCCCCAGCTCCTAGAACTGGAAACCACTCAAAAATGCTTGTGTTGGGACTATAGTGGGTGGGCTCACAGAATGTCCTCTGTGACATCGAAGGTGTTAATAAAATAATGGAAATATTCTAAAGGCCCACTGGAGGAGGAATGGCTAAAAATATATATATGATAGAAATATATTTTGGATTGTCGTGTGGCAGTTTTTAAAAGGGAAGCTTTTTCTATTTGCAGTAATTTAGAAAATCTCTAAGATAGATGATTGGATGAGAAAGATAATATATAATATATAATAAAAGTTTTGTAAACAAATAACTTTAAATCATGAACATATTTGCATTTATATGCATATTTGTGTGTATCCCTGTATATATGCACATTTGTTTGCCTAAGTATTTTGTAAAAGATAGGTACTTTATAAATAAATGTGAGAAGAAAGGCCATCTTTTTGAGAGAGGGAGATTGAAGTAGGAAGGGGATCATTAGTCTTTTCTGTTAGGTCTTAAATGTTTATACATTTTCACCTTTGAGTTGGACAATTCAAATCGGCTCTCCGGGTCTGCGGCCCTGTTCCCCTCGCGACAGGCAAGGCCCCAAGCAGGAAAAGGGGCCTAGCTCACCCGCTTAGCGTCCAGTGTGCTAGGGACTGGGCAGCCAGAGAAACAGACCAGCTGCTCTGCGGTGCCAATGCACTGAAGCGTGAGCAGGAAAACTTGCGTCTCTGTTTCCCTAAACCTTGGAACGTGAGCTTGGGCACAGTCTGGCTTGGGGTTTGACCCATAAGCCTGTGCCTTGCAGGTCTCCCTCCATCTGCACTCAAAGAGAGTATGGTTTCGACTTTCCAGGTAAAGAATGGAGATCCAAAGTCGGTTGGAAATTTGCTTAACACCCCAGGGCTCACCAGAATGGGTCCACGTGGAGGACACAGCCGTTTCTTACCTAGGACCAGCCTGGCATGGAGGCCGGGAAGGAAGGGCCCGCTCTTCAAGTGCGCCCAGGAAAGCAGCAGCTCCTGCGGGAGCCTCATCAGCTGGTTGCTGGAGAGGTCCAGGAAGGTGAGGTTGCCCAGGAAGCGCGCGGCCTCGGGAGGCACAACGGCCAGGTGATTGGCCTGCAGGTCCAGCAGCCGCAGCTGGGGGGCGTCCCTGAGCGCAGCCCAGGGGAAGGCTGCCAGGCGGTTCCCCGGCAGCCGCAGCTCGCGCAGGCGCCGGAGGCCGCGCAGCATGAGCGCGCTGAGCTCGCCGAGCGCGTTATAGGGCAGCCAGAGGTGCTCCAGGCGGCCCAGAGCCCGAAAGGCCTCCCCCGGCACCCTGCGCATGGCGGTACGCTCCAGGCGCAGCCGGCAAGTGTCCGTGGGGAGGGATGCAGGCGGCAAGGTCATGTCGGGGTCGCTACACACCACAGTCCTGCATGGACACAGAAATACGGGGGACCCCTCATCCCAGGTCCTGCAGGCTGGGGGTCGCCATCCCCTTCCCCCGCCTCCCTTATGGGGCCTGAGGATTGGCCTCTCCAGAGCCCCAATATCTGCACCTAGGGGCGGTGGACTCTGAAGAGGCCCATGCCTGTGGCCTACTGGTTCCCCTGGGAAGTTGCTTTCGGAGACCAGCCTTTCGCTAGGAGTCCCTTAGGGTCTTCTCTAGCCCAGAAGACTTGGAAAACCTAGCCGAGTCTGTCATAGTCCGCAGTGCCCACAGCCCTGAGAGCAAAGAGTCACAGCCCCATGTGTATAGCACCCCTCAATCTGTGTGACCGTCTCGGTTTTTCTTCATTTCTTATAGTTTCTTTTTTTAATTAGTAAATGTTTGTGATACATAATTACATTCATTTTGTAATATAAACATAATAGTTTTTACTTCCCCCACCCCCCCGCTTGCTTCAATTTTAAAATATATCAGTGGCACAAAACGTCAGCAGTACCATAGGTCTCTCCTGACCCCAGGAGCCACAAAAGGGTCACAGTGTCCAAGGGCTGGCCTGTGGCCACACTAGAGAGGGTCACAGTCAGGCTCTATGCATGGCTTTTTGTACTGACATCTCTTGTTCCCCGAGTTTCCCTGTGACAATGGATGCCACCTCGTAGCCCAGGTAGGGGCAGGTGAGCTCACGCACAGGCTCGGTCCGCTCCCCAGGGCCAGTACCTGCCCAGCGCTGCAGATCTGTTCCTCATCTTAGTGCTGGGTAGATGAGGGCCATGGCACCAGGTCCTTCCGGCCCCTTCTGCCAATGGCCTTGCGCACCTGGGCCTGTCATGTGTGGTCTAAAGCTGAGGACAGAGGCGCCAGGAGCCAGTCCTGTCCCCAGGAGCGTAGAATCCAGGGCAGTGTTCTGCACCAGCAGGGCAGCAGCACATTCACACGGGGTAAGACGACAAGAACCATTCCCCAAAGATGGGGGTCCTGGAGCCGATATCAGGGGCCCCGACCTCAGGCAGGGTCGACTCATCTGCAGGGCTTCTCTGCCCAGCTGGGGGTGGGTGTCATATACGCTTTGTTAAAAGAGGTTATTTCCCATGATATCCTGTACGTTGTCAGATCAGGGCACCCTGACTGTAAGCCTTGCAAGCTAGCAGCTACCAGCTGAATGGGCGTGCTCACATATGTGCACACACACACACACATGTGGCTCAGAGTGCTGGGCTGGGCTTGTTCCTTCTCGTTAAGGGAGCCTCAAAAGATTCCATGCACTCATGTTCATCAGATAAAGAATAGGCTCCTACTAAGTGGTGGGCCATTCAGGAGAGAATAAAAGCCTTGGCCCTGGCCCATGACAGCTTGTCGTGTACCTCAGGAGGGAACCCCTGAGGGAGGCAGTCTTCAGGGGATGAGAACGCAGGTTGGGTGTCTGCAGCTGAGAGGTCTGGGCACGCGGAGGGAGGAAGCCAGCGGGAAAACACTTTGTGGGCTGTGGAGAAAGTGGTCAAAGCGGAAAGAACCCAACTTAAGCCAGAGCATAGCTCTTGATGGGGCAAACGGGGCACAAAATGCACTGGGAACACATCTGTCCCTCTGCCAGGCCTGAGTTCTTGCAGCGAGCTGGGTGTCCCTGGGGACATTCTTGGTGGGGACAGGGCAGGCAGCCAGGCTAGGGCCTGAGAGAGAGAGAGAGAGAGCTTGTGTGAGAGCTGAGTGTGAGGAGGCCTCTGAGTTTGTGAAGGAAGGCAGTCTGGGCCTTGGGACATCCGGGCCCCCAGCAGCCTAGCCTGGCCTCATTCCCCATGTGGGATGCTCCATGAAGATGGGATGGTGCATATCAACCCGGGGACTGTCCAGTGGGTGGAACCACTGTAAGAGCTCTGCCTCAGAGAGGGGATGGCCACCAGCTGACATTAGGAGCCCCAACACTACCCTTGGAATTTCAGTTTCATTTGAAAGCTAACTGCTGCCTGCAGCCCCCAGTGGCAAGAGTTTTAGGAACAGTCACAATTCCGTAATTCCTGGACCACTTTCATCATGGATTCTGTGATGCTGTGTGACGTGGAGGCCAGTGCTCTCTGTGGATGTGAGAGGAACCCCCTGTAGCACTGACCGCGGGCTGGACACCCTTCATGAGAGGACCATTGCCCTCCACACGAGTTAGAGCATCAGACACTCGCTTCACCAGGACTGCGGACTGTACTGTATGAGGTTTCCTGTCTTTCAGATTGCTCCCTATTTGCCCCCTCCCCTCCTTGCTAGTCAGTCCAACACCCATTGCCAGGATCATTGAAGAGGTGGCTCTGGGAGCATTACTCCCTGATGACAAACCATCAGTAGCTCCCCGATACCAGTCTAGGCAGGAAGAAAGGTGGGAAGATGATAGGCGAGACCATGGGCCAGAGCCTGAGCAGGAAAGGCAGAGATCACTAGCTGAGGAAGTTGAGGGAAAGCGCTTTGCAGGTAGTTGAAGAGAGCAAGAAAATGAATTGTAGTAGAAGAGCAGGGGTTTGCAAAGCACTGCGGCCTGAGGAAGGTTCTAAGGAGGGGAAGGGGCTTTAAGGAGGGTGGTAGGGTGGGTGTGGAACATCCAGGAGGAGCCTGAGGGTGAGGGAGCATGGTTGGATGGAACGGGCGCTCCTGGGGCTGCCAGTGAAGACCCACAGGGGAGGAGCAGGATGAGGCAGGTGGCCACATCATGCGTGGGTGGCAGGAGATCCTGTGTGGGACTGGGAGGCAGGGAGGCAGCAGTGAGAAAGAGCAGTGTGAGTGGAAGGGGCAGGAAGACCCAGGGAGGGTGATGAAATGGAAGGAGGAAAGAGGAGAGAGGGAAGAGGCATGCAGAAGACTCCCTAGACACTGAAATAGGACCCCTCTCCACGAGGAGCTTCCCGGCAGGAACAGGAAGGATTTCCAGAAACACCTGTGAGCCCCCACATAGGTAAAGGACCCAGAATCTCCTGGCCAGGGCAGTCTCCTTGGCTTCCAGGGCCTGGGAAACAGAGCTCTCACCCAGCTGTGGGCTAAGGAGCCTGCTTCCCCCGGGACCCCCTGCCCCCTCCCAAGTCAGCCTACCACCCTGCACTCCACACTGTGGAGAGGGGCCATACCTGGACTTGCTGCCATCACCCAGGATGTGGAGGCTGCAGCTGCACTGAGAGGGGCAGGAACCCCAGGCCCGGGGCAGCTCCCCAAGAGCCAGGAGCCAGAGCATGCCCACAGCCACCCACATGACTGCCGGCTCCTCGCTGGCCCGACAGGGGCCTGCCCCGTACTGCTCCTTCCCACTGGCCCAGGAAACCCAGTTGCTGCCCCCCCAACACACACACACACACACCAGGGGCCATCAGATAAACAGGGGACAGACTGAGGATTAGGGAGGGGAGCCCCAGCTGTAGCACTCAGCAGCTTAGCGCTTCCTGGATGGCCAGGGCCTGAGGGCGGGGTAGAAACCCCATCCGTCTGGAGCTTGCTAGGGTGCCCAGGCAGGGAAAGAAGAAGACTGAACTCTGGCCTCAAGAAAGGACTTGGAGAATCACATCTCTTGCAAGTAGAAAATGCTCAGTTTTGAGGTTCGCACAGGGCCTGTTTGGGAGGAGCTGCTACTGTTTCAGGCAGTCCTCAGAGATGTACTCCTGGGCTCACGAAGAACAGCTATTCAAACTACTGCCTCCTTGGCATGCCTTGTGGACACCCCATCCCCACACATGGTATCTGTAAGAGGCTCTGCCAGACTGGGGTGTCTCCCATGGCACAGGACCACCCCTCCACCCATCTCCAAGGAGGAGCCAATCCCACAGGTATCTCTAAGCTCTAGAGGAGGGACTCAGAGAGCAGTTTTCTTTCTTTCTTTCTTTCTTTCTTTCTTCCTTCCTTCCTTCCTTCCTTCCTTCCTTCCTT